>JAJIBD010030540.1:297500-392363 GCA_021461705.1 Cryptotis parvus
GGTGGGAAATGGGCACTGGTGGAGGAATGGGTGCTGGAACACTGTATGACCAAAACCCAGACATGAACTTCTTTTGCAATTCCATATCTCACAGTGGTACAATAAAATATTAATTTAAAAAAATTTCCCTTCTCTGGTAGGAAGAGCAGGTTAACAATTCGCCATAGCTGTAAGGAACAGAAAAAGCAGGGATCCAGAAGGAGACGTGGAAAGCGGGATTTTACTAGCTAATATGGAGGGAGCGGGCAGTCAGTGTTCATAGTACATAAAGCCATGTTTGAAGAGCAATGTTGGACTTTGATGGAATATGTGTTGAGCAGGACTGGGATCTCTCGGAGAAGGAACAGCACAATGACAAGTGTCAGAAGTGTTGAAGCGGAACCAAAGGGTGATGCCACAATGCCGTGGAGAAGGGAAGAGCCGGCATCAAGCTTGGCACACCAGAGGCCACACTGTGGCGGGTGAAGCCTCAGATACTCTTCCATAGGTGGCCAGGACCGGCAAAGGAGAGGCCCCTCAGCATCCTGGGTTCTTGCAGAGTGAAGGCTGACCTGGGAAATGGAGTAGAGCAGGGCAGAACCCACTTCCCTGGGGCCTGGAGCTTATGTGGTGTGTGCACGGCTCCGGGGAACAAAATCAACTCAAAAACCTAGAGTCAGTCACGAGGCTCAGTAACAAAGTGCATGATGGCATATGAGAGTTACTGGACTCAACCTCCAAGCCCACAAGCACAAGCAAGAAACCCACTAAACCAGGTATCAAAATAAGCATTTAGGTAAGATAATAAATGCAAAATATAAATTTTAATACATTGTATTTGATATATATGCCAAATACCAGTAACAATTATAGACCTCATTCCGGAATGGATTGAGGCTCTTTATGTTCCTGGAGCAAGCAGATGCCTTGGGCTCTACTAGCATGAGACAGGACATATGGAGATGTTACTGGGGCCCGCTTGAGCAAATCGATGATGAACGGGAAGACAGACAGTGATACATTTTAAAGGCTAAAATATTACAAACTAGTACCATTTTCCCCTCACGTGTGCATATTAATGTATTTATATTCTTCTCACCACATTTTCTTTGCCTTTTCAAAAAGCAGTGGTTAGGTAGTATAGTTTTGTTGTTATTTTGTGGCCATACCCGGCAGTATCCAGGGATCACCCCTGGCAGTGCTTGGGGGATCTAGGCATTGGGTTAGCATTGGCTATGTGCAAGGCAAACCCCTTACTCTCTCTCCAGTCCCTGAAGTTGTATAATACGTTAGCAGTAACACGGATGCTGAAGGTTGTTTACAAATTTGTGAAAACTTAAATTTGTTCACTGGCAACCTGTTCGGAAGATTGTTCACAATGAGTGTACAAGACGTGAGCGTCAAATTCAATGCTATCTGCCTGTACCTCACTGCTTTTATGCACCCTGCAAAGCCAGTGAGCAGTTGATCAGTGAGAGGAAAAATAAATCTCCCAGCATCCGCTCTCTGTCTGGGAAAGGATGGTGCGAACTATGCATTGCATGAGACTGCCTTCCTATCTTTTCTAGATTATGTAAATACATTTTTTGTTCGTTTGGTTTTGGCCACAGTTGGCAATGCTCAGGGCTTACTTTTGACTCTGTGTTCAGGAAACACTCGTGGAGTGCCTCAGGGGGCCATATTGAGTCCTGGGGATCAAACCTGGGTCAACTGTGTTCAAGGCAAGTCTACTATCTTGCCTCTACTACCTCTATGGCACCATATTCTACTTATTCTTTTAGATCATTGTAAAATGACTTCATGTGAATCCTTTCTGCACATTGCCAATGAAGTGTTGATTACCTCCTCCTTTGGGATAAACTACTTATTCTAGCACATGTCATAGTAAAGTGCCAATATTTGTTTACATTTATTTCCTCTTCCAGACCATGCAATTAATAGTGTTATTTAATTTTGGCATCTCCAGCATATAACTCCTGGCACACAGAAGACTTTCAGCGATTGCTGAGAGTATGAATGAATGTATATATTACCTCCTTCTCGTGAGTGTAGCATTAAATTTCTGCAGCATTGAAAAAAATGAACTTAAGTTTTCTGGACAGTGTAGGCTCAGTAGTTAAGTATTCTGATAACTGCTAAGTATTCTGATAAGTGAAAGTTGTGGTTGTGTTCATCTGTTCTTTTTTTTTGTTTTATTTTTACAATTACAAAGATATACAATTAAAAAGTTCATATTTGGGTTTTGGTCATACAGTGTTCCAGCACCTATCCCGCCACCAGTGCCCATCTCCAACCACCAACGTCCCCAGTTCCCTCCCCCCTCCCCCAGCCCTCCTCCATGGCAGGTTCTTTATTTCTTTCCCCTTTCTCTCTCTTTCTCTTTTCCTTCCCCATCAGACTATGGATTACAGAACATATATTAAAGGGTTGTCATGTGTATACTTTTTGCCTGTATTTAATGCTCAGTTCTAGGTTGGCATTAGTACCCTCGACAATTGTTAGCGCACTGTTCCATTTTCTGTCTTACCTAGCCTCTGACTCCCACACGTTTGTGATAATTTCCACCTTTGACAAGACCTCCTGATATTTGTTTTACTTGACCTTGGATATTGGTATCATAATATGTACATATATTTATGTTATGCAGATAAATGCAGTCATTCTGTATCTGTCTCTCTCTCCTTCTGGCTAATTTCCCTCAACATAATCTTCTCCATGTCCATTCATTTATAGGCAAATTTTATAACTTCATTTTTTCCTAACAGCTGCATAGTATTCCATTGTGTAGATGTACCAAAGCTTCTTTATCCAGTCATCGATTTTTGGGCACTCTGGTTGCTTCCAGATTCTGGCTATTGTGAATAATGCTGCTATGAACATAAAAGTAGGGATGGTGTTTCCGCTGCATATTTTTGGTTTCCCAGATTAGATTCCCAGGAGTGGTATGGATGGGTCAAATGGGAGTTCAATTTCTAGTCTTTGTAGGAATGTCCATATTGTTTTCCAGAAAGGCTGTACCAGCCGGCATTCCCACCAACAATGGATGAGTGTCCGCTTTTCCCCACATCCATGCCAGCACTTGTTGTTCTTGCTCTTTTGAATATGTGCCAGTTTCTGTGGTGTAAAGTGGTATCTCATTGTTGTTTTGATTTGCATCTCTCTGATGATTAGTGATGATGAGCATTTTTTCATATGTTTTTTGGCCATTCGAATTTCTTCCTTGCTGAAGTTTCTGTTCATTTCTTCTCCCCATTTTTTGATGGGGTTGTTTGTTTTCTTCTTGTAAAGTTCTACCAGTGCCTGATATATCCTGGATATTAACCCCTTATCAGATGGGTATTGGGTGAATATTCTTTCCCATTCTGTGGACTGCTTTTGTATCTTAGTCACTGTTTCTTTTGAGGTGCAGAAGCTTTTTAGTTTCATGTAGTCCCATATGTTTATCTTTTCTTCTAGTTGCTTTGTTAGTGATGTTTCATCTTTGAAGATGCCTTTTAGCTTCAATGTCGTGGAGGGTTTTTCCTATATTTTCTGCAATGTATTTTATGGATTCAAGTCTGATATTGAGATCTTTAATCCATTTTGATCTGATTTTTTGGGCATGGTGTTAGACACAGGTCCAAATTCATTTTTTTACATGTCGCTGCCCAGTTTTCCCAACACCACTTGTTGAAGAGGCTTTCCTTACTCCATTTTAGACTCATTGCACCTTTATCAAAGATTAAATGATCATGTGTTTGAGGTTGGGTGTCAGGATACTCAATTCTATTCCATAGGTCTACAGGTCTGTTTTTATTCCAATACCATGCTATTTTAATTACTACTGCCTTGTAGTACAGTTTGAAGTTGGGAAAGGTGATGCCTCCCATCTTCTTTTCTCCAAGGATTGCTTTAGCTATCCTTGGGGTTTATTGTTCCATACAAATTTCAGGAGTGTTTGGTCAATTTCTTTGAAGAATGTCATGGGTGTCCTTACAGGGACTGCATTGAATCTGTACAGAGCTCTAGGGAGTATTACCATTTTGACAATGTTGATTCTCCCCATCCATGAGCAGGGAATATGTTT
The DNA here is from genome assembly GCA_021461705.1 of Cryptotis parvus. Classification (NCBI taxonomy): domain Eukaryota; kingdom Metazoa; phylum Chordata; class Mammalia; order Eulipotyphla; family Soricidae; genus Cryptotis; species Cryptotis parvus. Next base: position 301,546 of record JAJIBD010030540.1, read on the forward strand.
CCATTTCCTTGTGTCCTCTTTTATCTCTTGGAGCAGTGTCTTGTAGTTTTCTTTGTACAGGTCCTTTACACACTTGGTTAAGTTGATTCCTAGGTATTTGATTTTCTGTGGCACAATTGTGAATGGAATTGTTTCCTTAATATCCCTTTCTTTCGTTATTTGTATATAGGAAAGCCACTGACTTTTGGGTGATGATTTTGTATCCTGCCACTCTACTATATGCGTCTATTGTTTCTAGGAGTTTTTTTTAAATTTTTTGTTTTTACAATTACAAAGATATACAATTAAAAAGTTCATATTTGGGTTTTTTTGGTAGAGAGTTTAGGGTTCTCTAGGTATAATATCATGTCATCTGCAAATAATGATAGCTTGACTTCTTCCTTGCCTATCTGGATGCCCCTGATGTCCTTTTCTTCTCTGATTGCTATGGCAAGTACTTCCAGTACTATATTGAATAAAACAGGTGAGAGTGGGCAACCTTGTTTTGTCCCTGATCTCAGGGGGGAAGGCTTTCAACTTTTCCCCCATTTAGAATGATGATCGCTGTGGGCTTTTGGTAGATGGCTGTAACTATCTTGAGGAAAGTCCCTTTCATCTGTTCTTTAAAAAATAACACGCGGAGTTTTCTGAGGAGAATGCTTTGCTGTTCTTTGTGACAGTTTCTTTCAACCAAATACTCGGGTGCAGCCAGCAAGACTCCGAAATTCTCCTGTGTTGCCATTTCCAATCCCAGTATCCTTTGTGCTTCCAAAACGCTGTTCCTCCCAGTTGGCTTTCAGAAAGTCACACTTCAGTAACTGTTTTCACTAATAGAAATCCTAAGAAGAATTCACTTTAGGCCATGAACTGAAAAGCCACACAGTGTGGACAAGGGTTTAGCATGGGGTGGACAGGAGCTTGAGGTGGTCAGGGATTGGGGACATAGGGTCAAGTAGGCTGGATGGGCAAGTACAGCGCAGGGGTGGGCGTGCACTTAGGATCGCGTGGGCCCTGGGGTGGGCTCGGGTACAGCTGGTGAGGGGCGTTCAGGAGGAGCAGGTGAGGAGGTGCTGGAGCAACTGTAGGCTCAGCCCTTCTGTCCTGCTGCAGCAGCTGAACGTGATTTAGGGGCGTTCTAGCCACTCCCAGAGCCGCACGACAGAAAAGAAAGGTCCACATTGCTTTGCTTTCTACCTCCGAAAAGCTTCCTAGCAGCATGTTCTTTACGGGGCAGTGGATAAGGGCTAGTGAACCCACTGGCTGTCAGGTGACCCCTGCACTGCCAGTCGGACGGGTGCCAGCCCAGCTGGTCTTGGTGTCCACATTAAGTTGTGTCAAGATAGGGTGAGCTGGCCCGGATCGGAAGGGGAAGACCTAGATTTCAAACTTCTGAAAGTCAGGGCCCGGTGAGCAAGACAGCGAAAAGGAGAGAAGTGTCCACCTAATTTGACGGGGCGAGTAAAATTAGCCAAGTGGTCTAGCAATACCTCTTGTGTAGAGGAAGAGCTGCTAAATAGCCTGTTATTTAAATTTTCTTTATTTTCTCACCATTTTATTTTCACCTTTATTGATGTGCTATGATATACAGTATTGTTAATGATGGTTTCCATGCATACACGACCAACCTCCCCAGAGAGACTTGGTAATAGACCTGGGGAAAAGGTGATTCCTGGTCATCAGGGAAATGCAGACCAAACCAACATAAAGCTTTTTGTAAACAAGGGCTATATCCCTTTATTACATTGGAATAATTTAGCGTAGTATAATGTTGCAGTGGGTCCGTTCATTCTTCTGTCTTTCCTCCTGGAATCAGCAGCACCCACATCTCTTCTCAGTCATGTAAAACCCAAAACTAGTTTGCGTCTGCATTCCTAAAGGCCTGGGAGGAGCTTTGCTGCAGAGAGAGAGAGCAGATGAGAACCAACTGTGAGAGGAACATGAGTGTGTGCTACAAGCCTGATTAGAATCGTTCCTCGGGTCATTGCTTGTGGTCAGTTTTAAGAAAATCTGGATGAAAAGTCATGGATACCTTACTCTCAGATTTGTCTGAGTGCCATAGCTACCAGTGATTTGTAAGGCAGACAACATTCTTGTAAAAGAGATAAATTCTTAGCTTCACTCTGATATTTTGTTTCAATATTTAGAAGCGAATCTACCTACCTTCCTCCCTCCCTCCCTCCCTCCCTCCCTCCTTCCCTCCCCTTCCTCCCTTCCTTTCTCCCCTCCCTTCCTCCCTTCCTCCCTCCCTCTCTCCATTCCTCCCTCCCTTCCTCCCTTCCTTCCTCCCTCCCTTCCTCCCTTCCTCCCTCCTCTCTCCATTCCTCCCTCCCTTCCTCCCTCCCTCCCTCCCTCTATTCCTCCCTCCCTCCCTCCCTTCCTTCCTCCCTCCCTCCCTTCCTCCCTCCCTCCCTTCCTCCCTCCCTCCCTTCCTCCCTCCCTCCCTTCCTCCCTCCCTTCCTCCCTCCCTCCCTCCCTTCCTTCCTCCCTCTTCCCTCCTTCTGTTGAGGCTCGCTTCTGGCGGTGTCAGGAATCAAACCCAAGTCTACGGCAACTACCTTAGACCCTGTACTATCTCTCTAAACCCTTGGACTCTGGTTTTCTATACATGTCTAGGCTTAATATTCAAACTATCACGTCTAGCACAGAATATGTTTGGCACACCCGCATGGGTGGTGGAAACACAAGTCCAGCTGTGGTGGAAATGCATGACAGACTTTGGAAATTACAGAAATGTTTTGTTTGTTTACTTGTTTTTGTGGTGGCTATACTTTACACCTGGCAGTTCTTAGGGGTTTCTCCTGGCTCTGCACTCAGGAATTATTCCTGGCAGTTCTTTGGGAACCATGTGGGAAGCCAGGGATTGAAACTGGGTCGGTCACATGCAGGCCAAGTTCCCTACCTGCTGTACTATTTCTTTGGCGTCCAGTACAGGAATGTTTTAAAGCTCTTTCTGCCAGTTAAAGTTTGCAGAAACTCTGTAAACTTTCTAGGACAACTCTGTTGTCATTTTCAAGGCATGCTTAGAAAAACTGCTCTGAATGAAAGCTTTCAAAACCACAACACTCACGCTATTTTCCTCATCAAAACCCCACATTAATGAAGACTACGCTAAAAAACTTAACATTGAGATATAATTTCTTATGAAATAAAGTGGTGAGTATTTGGTAAATTTTATACTGTGATTTACATGTTATTTCCTGTCTGGCGTTGTTTACTCTTCTCCCTATATAGATATTAAACTCTCTGAAAGCTACCAAGTACCATATTAAGTAATAAAGGTGAAAATACTATGCTGATAATTTGGAAATAGTACTGTGAGAGGTAGAAATGAGATGCTTTTTCAGCAATAGAAGAAATATTAGTGTACCAATAAGACAAAAAGGATTCCTATGCTTTCACAACTCTTTATTAGGTTGTGAAGTCAATTATTACTGCTATGTTGTCTTTTTTTATTTACACAAATTTATGATTTTGTTGTGTAGTGTGGACTGCACAGCTAGGAAACTCACAATCTATTATTAAACCATCTGTACAGTTATGCCCTGAACTGGTGTGATAAATTCATCTCATCTTCCCTATCATCCAACTTTTCTAGGCTTCAAGATTTAAAATATTTTTTCTGATAATTTCCATGTGTTTTAGCATTTATGATGGTTTAAATATTTATGTAAGGAAATGAACATTGAAAGTCAAATTTGTACTACATATGTGAGGTATACACTTTGGAGCACTAATTTTTAGTGGAATGTACACAAATTTTCCTCTACATCGCTGAGTTAATAACTGAAAGTCCTATAATAAAAGACTACTAAGAGAAAAACACAAGCTTGACCTGTGTATCTCCTTCATATATATATATATACATTTATATGTATATATATGCATCTATATACATATATGTATATATGTATTTCCCATGCATACATATGTATGTATATATACTTGTATTCCCATGTGTCGGGGCTCTCCGCCGGGTCCCCGACAGTGCTGGGAAGCGAGTTCCCTTCTACCTCCAAAGCCGGGCGAGGAATGGATGAAAACTCAGGAATCCGATGCAGTTTTAAAAGGCTTTACTTATCACAGGTTTAGGCATACAAATCTGCAAAAGGAAAAGCCCGGTGCTTAGGATTCCAGGCTAGAACCCCAGCCACGTGTAGGCCAAGATGGCGACCACCACGTGTAAAGGTTTTGTAAAAAGGCTTCCAAGGGGAATGAGCGCTCACAAGGAGAGATCCCACAACGAAGAAGGCCGGGAGAGCGGGAACCGGCTAGTTTATATCCCTTAACTCAGACCTTCCTCCCACTGTTATGGAAAGCAGGGAGGGTCCAATGCTCTTAGGTAATCCCTCCCTGCACCTCACCTAGGGCCTTTACTATGCTAATGTTTTGAGCCGAAATCTGCCTGGGAATGCCTTTGTAGTGTAGAGAAGGGGGTTTCTGAGATGGCATGTCTCTGTACCAAAGACTAATACTAATGCCAGTTAAATATTTCTCCAAGCCTTCACAAGTCTCTTCTACTTCATTGTAGCTTTATATTTTAGTTGCCTTTGATTATATCAGGGAGCCATGCTTGTTTGCTTGGAAGCAAACAGCATTTCTCTCTGGTCTAATTACTTAGGGGTCCAGCGTGGCCAGGCTAATATGCTGGTAAGATCTAGCTAGTCCCACGATGATTGTGGTAGCATGGGAGAATATTTATACCAGCTAGTACAGCATACATGGTTGGATAAACTGCCACATTTAGACTACCCCCTTATCTACGGAGTGATTTGGGGGAGGCAATCCAGAGCAGATGCAGCGGCCCTTAGGAGTCTGCACACTCCCATGGATATTTCCCATGCATATATATATGTACATATATACATACATACATACATACATATATATGCATGGGAAATATCCATGGGAATACAAGTAGCTCCCAAAGAAAGAAGGTTTAAAATTCAGACCTACGTACCACATTAGTAGGGACAGCAGAGGGGAGATGTGGTGCTTTTGAGTGAGAATAAGTGACTGGACCACAGAAGAGGCGGTGGCCAGTATGATGAGAGTGGCAGTTTGGCTGGACGTGATAAAGGACAGTCTCCCTGATTGATGATATTCCTTGGAAGGCACTGAAGACCATTGAATTCCTTTTGGAGAACCTCATTCTGCAGATCACAGGAACTCAATTCTGCCCCTGAATTTACTATTTTCCAAGAGTTGCTGCTCAAAGTGATAAATGTTTCCTCAAAGTGGAGTGTTTGGGTATCTGCTCCCCTCCCTCCCTTTTTTTCTTTTTGTCCCACCCAGCAATGCTCAGGGGTTACTCCTGGCTCTGCACTCAGGAATTACTCCTGGCATTGTTTGGGGGACCATATGGGATGCCAGGGATCCAACCCAGGTCAGCCCAGTGCAAGGCAGACGCCCTCCATGATGTGTTATTGCTTCAACCCCACATCTGCTTACCTTGCTGCCCAACTTTGACATGCTCAATGGTCTACTCAACACATGTTTCCTGCCAATTTTTGAATTTAAATATAAATGCATGACAACACATGTTTCCTGCCAATTTTTGAATTTAAATATAAATGCATGAGCTTCGCTCATAAACATTTGGAGTTTTTATTTTTATTGATAATGCTCATTAATTTCAACAGAGAGGAAGAGCACATTTCAAACAATTGAGACCAAAGACCATTCTCTTTTTTCATTTGCCAAATTTTCTTGAGCATGAATGAAATATTATGAACCACTCAGGTGTGGAAAATCAGAAACCTAGTGCTGTGACTGCCTTGCATTTTTCAACAGCCAATTTGTAGGAACCTTAGAAATAAATTCTATGAGGTTTAGTTTATGGATATTGCCATATCTTCCAAATAATAATCTTTAAATTCATTTTGTATAGAGTTTAGCAAGAAGAATAATACATGATTAGTAATTTTTTTTACCATATATGCTGCTGTTTAACTGAATAAGTTGCCTATTAATAATATAGGATCAGCTGTGACTGTTGATTTCATCTGAGAATTTAAATATTAGATCTGGAGCTAATACAGAAAGGAAAATAAAGGACTCTATAGTTATAGGTTTCATCAATTTTTAAGTCAAATCTATAACGTTTTATTATTTTAGATAAGTCTTATTGATTTCAATAAGTTTGACTGGTTTATAATAGAATATATACATTTCCGGAGTACAGCCTCATTTCCCAGTATAAGTATATGCTTGGTTGCACCATCATCAGCGTTCAAAATGCCATCACACTATCAAATTGCTTAACCCTACTCACTCCCTCGCTACTTCTCTTTCCTTCTGGTATAATCTAGGTTTTTGCTAGTGATCAATCTTATTGTTATTTGCTAGTTTGTTTACAGTAGTTATTTATACACAACTTGTCACTTGTCTTCCCGTTGTTCATCGATTTGCTCGAGCGGGCGCCAGTAACGTCTTCATTCATTGGGAATGAATTTCATTATTGTTACTGTTTTTGGCATATTGAATACACCACGGGTAGCTTGCCAGGCTCTGCTGTGGAACTTCACATACACAGTGTTATATTTTCCTTTCACTTCATAGTTGTTATTCTTATCCCTTTCCAATATATGCTGTTATACACAACATATGAGAAAAATGTTCATTGTCTTTTACTTCCTTATTTCACTTAGCATAAAGTTCCATCCATATTGTCATGAAGGGCAATATTTTATCTTTATTCAGGGGGCAATCTCATAAGAAGTTCTTAAAGTGGGAGTGTACAGCTAATACAAAAGATACAATCTAGGGGCTGAAGAGTTTGGTGGGTAAGTCACCTCACATAAGTCACCCATATGGGGGGGAGAGGAGCAGTAAACTCCTCTCCCCCATATGGGTGGGAGAGGAGGGGAGGGCATTTGCCTTGCATGAAGCCAGCCCAGCTTTGTTACCCAGCATCCCATATGGTTCCCTGAGCTCTTCCAGGAGTGATCTCTGAACACTGTCCAAACATGAAAAAAAATATAAAACCCCTGTTATATATGTTCTCAACAGTATTGTTTATGAATGTTCTGTTTCTTGTTCTGTTTCTTATTTTAATGATATAAATGAAGATAGTTTACAAAACTTGGAAATAAGTGTCATGTCAGAAAAGAAATACAAAAAAATATACAAGTAAATATTGAACTAGATTATATTGAGAATGTTTAGGTTTGGAAAGTTGAGATTTTTTTCGTGGAGAAATAAAATGAATGAGGTTGCAGATGTAGAAAGGATAGCTGTGGCTTGGAGAGCTTCAGGTGGAGGAAATCACTGAGAGAGACTTTCCAAATACTGGAGCTGATGTGAGTGGGCCCCCAATGGGGGCTTATGTGAGGCAGAGAGGAGAGAGAAGGTCACTTTCTCCCAATCCACCTCAGCCATCCCAGGATCCCTGGGAAGGCTCGGCCTCATCCAGGCCTTGAAGTTCTTGTCTTTGTCTCTCTGAAGAACTTCAGGAGGAGACTAGAAGGGAAATAGTAACAGATTTTATTTGGAGGTTTTAAAGAAGGGGAAGGAGGGAAGAAAGTGGGAGAGCGAGTAAACATCTCGAGAGCGGAGATAGCCCTAACCCTACACAGGTGTGTCCTTCCTTTGTTCAATCTGGCTTTTATAGGTTTTTCCTAAACTGCCCCTATGTGGGGCTTCTACCTAGGTGAAAGTTCATTGCCAAGGCAGTTGCCAAGGGTAGTAGTAGGAGTGGTTGATGGTCTTCTTTGAAATTCCTTTCCTGCCCTTTGTTTCTGCCTGACCTTCTCTAAGACTTGGGTCCTGCCTTCCAGCCTTCCCTGGGCTCTTGGCTCCAGGTGAAGCCTTATCAGGCTTTAGTTCCTGTTGCTGCAAAATGGGTTTTTTTGCAGTCTTGGAGCTGTTGGTTTTATTACATTGTGGGAATTCCATTGCTATGGGCGCTGTCCTATCTATCTGCCTACCTCAGAGCAAAGTGGTTGAAAACATTTATTGTCAAAAACTAAAGTTAGAAATCTGAAGACTGTGCAAGGTTAAGAGTATAAGTAGCTTTTTATAGGAGGCAGCTGAAAATGAGTTATTTCGCCTGCAGCTCCTATATTTACTGATTGTCTAATTGACTAAGATGTTATTTGATTCAACAAACATGTTTGTGTAGGTTTTAGTTTGTGTTAGAGATTCTGCTGTTGGGCTGTGTGAGAGGTGGTGCCCTCTGGGTGAGTTTAGAGACTAATTATCCCAAGTCTTACTGAAAGGGAGTAGGGAAACACTCCAGTACTGTGATTCCTGCTGTAGTGCTTTTCATTCTGGGAGGCCAGACAGTTTTTGAAGTTGCAAATTCTGACTCTCCAAATGCAGAGTGCTCAGCAGAACTGCAAGCTAATCGTTTCTTCTTAACTTGTGGTAGCTTAATAAGTACCTAAATATTCAAACTATTAAATAAAGTTAAAAGTTCCTAAACTAGTGATCAAATTCTAAACCTAAGCACTAAAACATCAGGAGTATTGGTTTAAAACACAAAAGAGTTAACACCAGTGTCTAAGGTCTCAAGACAAGCATTTTAATGTAATTGAGGTCCTTTCTTAATTACTCAATTAAAGCAATTGTAGGAATGGGGTGTAGGAAATCTTCAATTTCCAGCTTGAGCAGCTCCTCCTTGCTCTTTGCTGCAGGGAGACTTTTATTGGTGGCTGATTGCACATACGGTCTTTCATCAGGAAAATAAAGCAGTCAAATCAGGGCAAAGGGAACGCAGAATTACTCAGTGTCATCCACGGGCGCTGAGTTTTATGTGTGTCATGTCATTTAATCATCAAAATAGTTTTAGATGATAAGGATTATTGTCTTCATTTTACTGAAAACTAAATTCACATATTTTAAATACTGTGCCCAAGGACAGAGTTTGTAAATGGTAGAGTCAGAAATGAAACTAGACTGGTCTAATTCCAAGGTTCATGTTCTTTACAGTTTCATACCATGCAACCTGCAGGGATGAAAGTCAACTTAAATGAGAGGACAAAACACCTGAAGGTAAAGTAAGGCAGAGGGATGTAGAGGCAGGCTCACATTTACATTTTTGGTGGAATTAACAAATAGAGCAGCGGAAGGACTAAGTTTATCACCCTCATTATTCTCTGATAAAAGAATGACTTTACAGAAGAGGTATCAGGAACAAAACTCATTCTCCTCACTACTTGTGCCACACTCAGCATCAAACTCTACTCGTCTTGCTGAATCTTCTGAGATTCTGCCTCTGCCCACAAGTAGGAAGATAGAAATTTAGTTCTGGTTTCAGAGAGCCAGTGTGCGTATAACACCTTTGCTAGCAACTGTATACTTGTGTATACATACACACATATAAAAATGCACAAATAATTTATTGATCCCTTGTCCTTTGGTTAGCTTAGTGTGGATAATAATACTGTCTCTCTTTTTTAGCTTGTGGGGAGTAATTGCTACTAGCAATAGCAATTACTCCCCCACAAGCTGAAAAGAGTAAATAAGATGATTATCTAGAGAAGTGTCCCCAAAGAATGAGCTGCAGGAGTTAGTTTTCCTATTAAGTATTGGAGGTGTTACTCCTCCTTATTCAGAGTCAAGAAGTGATGTGCGTCTTATACCTTGTCAACAATCTGATTCTTAGCAAAAGTTCTATATGATGACATTTTTTGGTGGGAATGTCGACTTGTACAACCTTTCTGGAAAACAATATGGACATTCCTCCAAAGACTAGAAATTGAGCTCCCTTTTGACCCAGCCATACCACTCCTGGGAATATACCCTGGGAAGCCAAAAACACACAGCGGAAACACAATCCACACTTTTATTTTCATAGCAGCACTATTCACAATAGCCAGAACCTGGAAACAACCAGTATGCCTGAGACCTGATGACTGGATAAAGAAACTGTGGTACATCTACACAATGGAATACTATGCAGCTGTTAGGAAAAATGAAGTTATGAAATTTGCCTATAAATGGATGGACATGGAAAGATTCATGTTAAGTGAAATTAGTTAGAAGGAAAGAGAGAGACATAGAATGACTGCATTTATTTGCATGACATAAATATATCAGGTGATCTTACCAAAAGTGGAAATTACCACAAACATGTGGGAGTCAGAGGTTAGGTAAGATAGAGAAGGGAGCATGTGAATAAATGTCAAAAGGGCTGATACCAACATAGAACTGAGCATTAAATACAGGCAAAAAAAATCACATGATGGCTTCTAAGTGTATGTAGTACAACCCACAATGTGTAAGAGAAGGAAAAGAGAGAGAGGGAGAGATAAAAGAGATAAAGAACCTGCCATTTAGGCAGGCTATGGGAGGGGGGAGGGAATTGGGGACATTAGTGGTGGGAAATGCGCAATGGTGGAGGGCAGGTGCTGGAACACTATGTGACTGAATCCAAACATGAACAACGTTGTAATTGTATATATCACGGTGGTATAATAAAATCTTTAATAAAAAAAAAAGTTCTGTATGATGAATTGGGTTAATTTGGAAATCTTGCTTCCACCTCATGGTGCTTCTGATCAGGTTTAGGATCAGATGTCCCTCCTGTTCCTAACAGGAGGGACATCATTGTTGCCTACTCTTATGTGACTAACCAGAGAATCCTTGCTCTCATCTACAAATCAAATCTCTTCACCAAGGCTTCCCAAGCATTTCCTAAATTATAGCTATTTGTATCCAAGTTTCTACCACTTGTTTGATTGGGGTCAGAAACCCAGTCCCAGAAACCCAAGCTCAGGATCCTCTTTCACAGTTTTAGCAATTTCTTCTCTTCCAAACTTTCTGTCCCGACCCTTTTTATATCATAGCTTGTCTCTAGGATACTATCACAAGCCTCTGTCAGCATTGTCTTAAAGGCAGTGAAAAATGTAGCTGGTATATTTTTCTTCCCTGGGTTCTGAAGAACCCAGAAGAATCGACCATATCCACATGGTAACCAAGCTCATCGAGGTTTGTAGGGAGTACAAGATGCCGCTCTGTCTCACATTCATTGATTTACAGAAAGCCTTTGATTCTGTGGAGACTGAAATGGTCATCAAAGCCCTAGCCAAACAGGGTGTTCAAACCCAATACATCAAGATCCTTCATGAGCTGTATTACAGATTCACCACCAGGATCTCACCATTCTACAAAGAAGTGATCATTGATGTCAAAAGAGGGGTTCGACAGGGTGATACCATTTCACCAAAACTCTTCAGCGCCACCCTCGAGAACATCATGCAACAATTAAAATGGGAAGGAATGGGAGTGAAGATAGATGGTCGGAAACTACACCACTTCCGCTTCGCTGATGACATCGTTCTAATAACACCAAACATTAGCCAAGCGGCACAAATGCTGGCTGACTTTGACAGAGAATGTAGAAAGGTAGATCTACAGCTGAATCTAAAGAAAACAATGTTTATGAAGAATGAACTAGTTCCAGAGGCCCCATTCACTCTCAATGGAATAAACATCTCTGAATGCAGCAGTTATGTGTACCCAGGTCGAGAAATCAACATGATGAATGACCTAAAACCTGAGCTGCGCAGGAGGAAGAGAGCGGCACGGAATGCCTTCAAAGGCATCGAAGAAATAGCTAAAAGGACAAAAAAACCTCTGGCTCCGGGCACATCTCTTTTTTTTTTAATTTTTTATTTTTACAATTACAAAGATATACAATTAAAAAGTTCATATTTGGGTTTTGGTCATACAGTGTTGCAGCACCCATCCCGCCACCAGTGCCCATCTCCCACCACCAACGTCCCCGGTTCCCTCCCCCCCCCCGGCCCTCCTCCATGGCAGGTTCTTTATTTCTTTCCATTTCTCTCTTTCTCTTTTCCTTCCTCTCCAGACTATGGATTACAGAACATACATTAAAGGGTTGTCATGTGTATCTTTTTGCCTCTATTTAATGCTCAGTTCTAGGTTGGCATAACACACATCTCTTTGACTCCACCGTTCTCCCTGCATTAACATATGCCTCAGAGACCTGGGCCCTACGAAAGCAGGATGAGAATGCTATTCAAATCTCCCAGAGAGGAATTGAAAGAGCTATGCTTGGAATATCACGCCTCACTCAAGTGAGTGAAGGAATCCGGAGTTCTGACCTCTGTTGCTATTCTAGAATCAGGGACACTGTCTCGTTTGCCAAAGCATCGAAAATCAGATGAGCTGGACATGTAATGCGATTTGGAGACAACCGCTGGACTAGAGCCATTACAGACTGGATCCTACGGGATGTCAAAAGATCACGTGGCTGCCCACCTACAAGATGGTCAGACTTCCTTGTAAAGACCCTGAAGGAACGGTTTGAGGCTCTTCATATTCCTGAATCAACCAGATGCCATTGGGCTATATTGGCACGTGATAGGGTCCAATGGAAATGTTACTGGCGCCCGCTCGAGCAAAATCGATGTATAACGGGATTCAAGTGATCAAGTGATCAAGTGGGTTCTGAAGAAGTCCTTTCTTCGGTAAAGGGGTGGTGGTAAGGTGGAATCCAGAACTTCAGAGAGTGCAGTTCTGACCCACTTTCAGTAATGGAAAAAGAAAGTCTTCATTATGTTTTCAGTAATAGAATAGAAAAAAATCACATGAACAATGAAATTTTCAGTAGATTATCTTGTAATATAATTATTTACAAGACCAACATATAGATATAGGGAATATTGGAAATTGTATTGCTTCATGGAAATTATCATTTATTTGGAGAATTGGCTATCTAGTAAAGGTAAAATAACTGGAAACACTCTGAGCTTTCCGGAATACTTTCTGGGGAATGTGGAGAGTGAGAAGAGTGTGGGCCCAGCAGTGCTCACAGCTTACTCTTGGCTCTGTGCTTTGGATCACTCCTGGTGGGGACTGAAGGCAGTGCCAGCGATCAAACTGGGGTCAGTTGTGTGCAAGGCAAACACCTTTACCTTGGTACTGTCTCCCTGGCTTTCTTCCTGGAATTTTTACTAACTAACAATGTGAATACCATGCAGTGGTTTTAAAACACTGCAATTTTAACAAAACACTAGTTTGGATGGTTGCATTTCTGCCAGCAGATAATCTTTTGATGGCCATAATCTTTGTCTTTCTGCTTCAGTGACATGGAGATGGATTGGCTGCCAGGGTGTCAGAGAATCTTCCTCACTGATTAGGCTGCTATAGACATAACAAAGGCCATATTTTAAATTAGCTCCAACAGTCTAATCAGAGTGAACGGACCACTTGGGTCTGTGATGGAGACATATCGGCAGCTGATGAAGACTGTCTAGAAAGATTTTGTTGAAAACCCAAAGTGTATTAATGCTGAAAGTAGTTTGGTTCCAGTGTAAGGATTAAGGGTGATTTCAGAAGAAGTGTTTATGTAATTCTATTTTTATTCTTCTAAGTTTGTTTTACATATTAGTTTCAAGAACCATAAAACAATCATTTTTTTTGTCTTTCCCCCAAGTGACTTAAAATTTTTAATTTTTTGAGGAAGTTGTTAACACTCAGGAACATTTCTATAGTTCAGACCACCTCATCAAGATATCCAATCACATTTGCTCTCACATTCTCTTAATGCAGATTCAGGACTCTTGATTATTACAGAAGCCAATTGTATTTTGATTCCGCAAAATCAGAATTAGGGTTAGAGTTCATTAGATTATGTATGTCCTCCATGCTGCTTTTGCCACTTGAAGGGACTGAACTTATTTTATTTATTTGTCTATTTATTTATTTATTTATCTACCTACCTATCTATTTATTTATTTATTTGACTTTTTTTTTCTTTTTCAGGTCACACCCGGCAATGCTCAGGGGTTTCTACTGGCTCTGCACTAAGGAATTACTCCTGGCAGTGCTCGGGGGACCATATGAGATGCCGGAGATTGAACCTAGGCCGGCATGGGCTGGCTGTGTGCAAGACAAATGCCCTACCCACTGGACAATTGCTCTGGCCCCTGAACTTATTTTCCTAGTGAACTTTTCCAGAATCTATTTTTTAAATATTTTTTTAAATCTAATAGAAAGTTGGGCTTCCTGAGAAATAAAGCCAAAGTCTGAGGTTGTCATACAGGAAGTGTACTTGAGAGTAAAATCCTGGAATCAACACCATTGATGAAATGTAAGCAGGCAATGGGGGAGAGAGGAGTGCCAGATTCTGATGCAATCTCAAGGAAACTTCATAAGATCTAATAGAAGAAGAGCTGGCATGGGAGTGAGTCCTCAGAGTTGGGTCTTTACTTCTATATATCAGAACTGCTTGGATTTTGGCTGCCCATGGAAGGGGTAGTAACCTTGGGTGAGACTATTTTCTTTTTTACTGAAGGCAGTTGCCAAGGAAAGATTTCATTGATCATCAAAATTTAGCCTTGGCTCTCAGCAATGTGGGAATGAGTTCCCCAGTGGTCATTACAATCCATCCATTGAGTTTCTCAAATCCATTTGCTTTGCATAAGCTCTGGGAACAACTGCTCCAAGATTATGATTGATGTTTATTTTTGAAAGGGGCTGGGATTAATCTGCATTGTGGACTCATCTCTGTGATTAGCGTCTAGAGGCAGACCCTCTGTATTCCTTCCTTCCTCTGCCATCTTCCTCCGACTAGCTATTCTTGTCTCTTTAATGTAAATTCTAGTTTCTTAAACTATGGGTTGTGACCCCATATGTGGGATCCCTTAACTAAATGTGGGAGATATGAAAATATGTGGTTTTAATTATTTTATTTTTTTTAATGTGTGGCAATTTTAGAAACTAAATGTACGATTCATTAGTAGTTAGCATTTGGCTTGTGTACCTAGTTTATATCCAAGGTTTATATATCTAGTTTTATACTAGGGGTTGCACAAACATTTCTCTGGTGAAAAGGGGTTGTGAGTGGAAAAAGTTTAAGAAGCCCTGGTCTCGACTAGTTGATACAATGAAATGGTAGAGACTTTAATCTTAAAACTCTGACTTCATGCCACTATACCATGGCTGTTTCACTTGTACATTGTTAATAAAACTGAGCAAAGAGATAAGACACATGCAGGTGGATTCCCTGAGCACTAGGCATATGCCCACATTGTTTAAGAATCCCCTTATTACTTTTTTATTGAAGAAGTGTTCATTGATTCAATTCATATAGCTGTTCTTTCCCTTCTCTTCTGCTCTCTTGACATGAAGACCAGGTAATTGCTTTAACATACATTTTAATGAGATTCTTGTTTTGTTTTCTAGTAAAGGCATTAACCTTTGGGGAATTAGGTCACTAAACTTATAAAGCCCAGTATTTCAAAAATAAAGAGGCTTAAATTCCCAAATGGTGTCACTTGTTTCAAGTCCTTGGTTTTCTAAATTTATGCATTCTGTTTCTTGAGGGCAATGGGCAGTGAAAGAACTTCACACTTGGAATGCATACAACCTGGGAGAGTCCTACCCATAAACGGAATCGTTTCCTAATTTTTTGCTCACTTTTGCCTTTAAAAGAGAAGGTCCATTTTCTTTCATAGTGTAGAGCATAAAAGATCTCCCTAGTGTAAGTATTTTGCTTTTCTGCTGTCTTCCAGGGATACATCTAAGTGACTGTCCATTTTCAGTTGGGAACATCCATCTCAAGGTGACCAATTTTCAGCCTACACTATCCAAATGTAGAAAGACTTTTCTTTCGACATTGTCAGGTCATACATCAGGGAACCCTCATAAGACTATAGTAACAAGGTGTATAACAGTTGTATCTGACAGGAGAACTTGGGTTTCTTATGCATAACATCCTTGTGCTTTTACCTCTGGCTTTGCCTATCGACTTGATAGGCAAATGTATCCCTTCACCTGATTACTTTTTATACAGTGAGTTGATATGTTAGTTGGATTACTTAGAAATAACCTTCACCTTTTAGTCTTAGATTCTAAATGATTTGCAAGAGGGATGGTAAATCGGGTACTTTTGTGGCAAAAGTTGGAAGTGGGCTTATTTATTTTTGGTGGTGCTAGGGAACAGATTCAAGACCTTACACATGCACGGTAAGCATCTTACCAAATGACCTACTCTTCAAACCTCCTAGAATGGAACATTAAAAAAAAACAATGTAACGTATATACACATGTTGAATGACAGGCCTAGTTAGCTTGGGAGTTTTGCTGTTTTATCTACTCATAGCTTAATACATTTACATGTTCTTTGTAAGTGTTCATACTAATGAGATCTCTCTTCTATGTAAACAGTGATGGAGAGTGTGGCAGTTACAGAAGTCACCTTGATTCTGAATGAGTAACTTTTGACTTATTATACATCTGCTATGACTTCTATGTTATCTAGGTTGGGAACTGCTCCTCTTTATATCCACTGGACCCAGCATGGGACAGTTGGAATTTACCAGGAGACGACCACTCTGGCTACATTGAGACTATCGTTTAAGATTATAGGAAGGATCATACTAGTTTGCCCTCAAGCAGGCAACTGTGATCCTTTCAGTATACAGAGAACAAGATATTCAGAATTACCCTGGTGCAGATTATAAATAAGAAGGACCTCGTGGGTACATCTAGATTACATGAAGCCCATGAAATTAAGATGTATTATTTTATACCAGCCCACCTCCAGTGCTTTACATAAAAGATAATGTCAGAAGAAGGGATTAGTCCTTGGCATACTCATTTGTTTAGACCTGTAGTAGGGTGTGGCACCACCTTTCTATACTCTTCTACTATCTAGAAGCAGTTTAGGGTTCTTTGTTGACAGGACCCTCCCTGAAGTTAGGATTTTTTTGTGTGTATATAAGGGGACTGACTTGAGGTACTGTCTCCTCTTTTAGTACTGTCACCAAAGAGGATCTGGTGGGATTCTCTTTGGTGGGACTCTCTCTGGTGGAATCCTCTTTGGTAGGAGACTTAGGCTGTCTCGTATATGGTCTAAATTCTGACCAGAGTTAGAGGTCTTCCATTATATTTTATTGCGGTGGTAGAGCTTTTGTACTATTAAAAGTCTTTTGGAACTGTGCTGGACTCATGAGTTTTCATCCATTCCCCTGTGGCCTCAGAGGTAGAAGAGAATTTCTGTCCTGATACTATCAGGGACCCCAGTGGCTCACTGACACACTCACAGAATGTCTATGTACATTTATGATCACTTGATCACTTGACATCCTGTTATTCATCGATTTGCTCAAGTGGGCACCAGCAACATTCCCATTTGACCTTATCATGTGCCAGTGTAGCTCAATGGCATCTGCTTACTTCAGGAATACAAAGAGCCTCAGTGTTTTGACAAAGAAGTCTGACCATCTTGTAGGTGGGTGGCCACGTGATCTTTTGACACCCCATGGGATCCAGTCGGTAACGGCTCTAGTCCAGCGGTCATCTCCAAATTGCATTGCATGTCCAACCCATATGATTTTCGAGGCCTTGTCCAAATGAGACAGCATCCCTGACTCTGGAACGTTGGCAGAGGTCGCAACTCCGGATTCCTCCTCTCAGTTGAGTGAGGCATGATATTCCAAGCATAGCTTTTTCAGTTGCTCTTTTGGAAACCTGAATAGCATTCTTATCCTGCTTTCGTAGGGCCCAGGTCTCTGAGGCATATGTTAATGCAGGGAGAACGGTGGAGTCAAAGAGATGTGCCCTGAGCCAGAGGTTCTTTGTCCTATTAGCTATTTCTTTGATGCTCTTGAAGGCATTCCATGCCGCTCTCTTCCTCCTGCGCAGCTCAGGTTTTAGGTCGTTCATCATGCTGACTTCTCGACCTAGGTACACATAACTGCTGCATTCAGAGATGTTTGTTCTGTTGAGAGTGATTGGGTCATCTGGAACTAGTTCATTTTTCATGAACATTGTTTTGTTGAGATTCAGCTGTAGACCTACCGATCTTTCCACATTCTCGGTTAAAGTCAGCCAGCATTTGTGCCTCTGGGCTAATGTTTGGTGTTATTAGAACCATGTCATCAGTGAAGTTGAGGTTGTGTAGTTGCCGCCAATCTATCTTCACTCCCATTCCTTCCCATTTAATTGTAGATGACATTCTCAAGGGTGGTGCTGAAGAGTTTCTGTGAAATGGTATCACCCTGCTGAACCCTTCTTTTTTTTTTCTGAACCCTTCTTTTGACATCAATGATCACTTCCTTGTAGAATGGTGAGATACTGGTGATGAATCTGTAATACAGCTCACATAGGATCTTGATGCATTGGGTTTGAACGCCCTGTTTGGCTAGGGGCTTCAATGACCATTTCAGTCTCAACAGAATCAAAGGCTTTCTTTAAATCAATGAACGTGAGACAGAGCGGCATCTTGAACTCCCTACAAACCTCAATGAGCTTGGTTACCTTGTGGATATGGTCGATTGTGCTGAATATTTTTCGGAAGCCAGCTTCCTCACATGGGTGTCCTTCATATAATGTTCTGCCAATCCTGTTCAGGATCACTCTAGTGAACAGCTCGTAGATGACAGACAACAGGCAGATGGGGCGATAGTTGCCAATGTCGTGGATGTCTCCCTTCTTGAACAGTGGAACTGTCCTGCCGGTTTTCCATTGGTAGGGCATCTTGCCTTCAGACAGGTAGCATGTGAAGAGTCAAGCCATTGTATTGATGAGTACTGACTGCAGATTCTTCAGGTGTTCAGGTCTGACTTTGTCTGGCCCGGGTGCTGTTCCCTTCTTTACCAATGAAATGGCATGTCAGATTTCAGAAGGGAGAACGTTGGGAACGACATATCCATCCTGCGGAATTTGGTAAGTGGGCAGGTGGACGTGGCTATCAAAGAGATTCGAGTAGAAGTCATGAATAATCTCCATTGCCTTTCTGCAGTTTAACAATAACTCACATCCTTCGGACCAACTCCATTGCCTTTCTGGAAGATGTGAGAGGTCCATCAGGATGTCGGAGGGCAGTCATCTTGGTCTTATAGTTAATGATACACATTAATGATACACACCTGAAAATTACATTACGACACAGTGTTACTTCAATCTAAAATTTAAAAAAATAGTTATTTGGCATAGGAATAGAATGTAGCCTATAGTTAATTACTGAAACTCTTGTAAGCAGTATACTGGATGCCTCATAATTAGTGGGTTTTCCATTCGGGTGAAGGAATAAGACCCTCTTCCTATATAAAAGCTCCATTACTGTTTTCTGATTGTTTCTGGGTCTCAGGTGATGGTAATACTCAATAGTCTATGAATCCAGCTCTCTGCAGTTCCCCAGGTTTTCTTGTGTGGATCTCTGCAGTCCACAAACTCCGCCCTGTAAGTGCCTGGTGCCCTTTATCCTGACTTGAAGCTTGTTTCCTCAACTAAGGAGCTCTGCCTCAGTTCTATGGGAAGTAACCTGGAGCAATCATAGGTTTTATCTCATTAAAAAAAATCTTCTGAAGGGATCCCGGTACTTTTCTGTCTATTTTTTATTATGTTAAAAACCTTTTTGAGTGTAAGTTCTCTACTAGTTGTTTCATGTGGAGTCATAAATCCTATACCCATTTTGAACCATGTCTTGAGCATTAAAATCGACTCAGATCTGATATTCAGTGCTCCTGTACCTGTCCAGGACTTTTCATTTTTTATAGCCTGTAGAATTGTGCATAAAGATATGTCACAGCAAATGTTTATGTTTTAATATGAAAAACAATGATTCTCAGATATTGTAGTTGTTCCTCATATCTATAGCCCTTTATAGAAAATTCATGTTACATATACTTCTTATTTATGCCCCTAGAACTGTTTTCCTCATCAGCCCTCTATAACATTTTGTTTGTATAATTGTTGTGATCATGGAGATTTTTAATATTTTGCCGTCCCATAGCCATAGATCCTAAATTCTGTTATTGGAAGAATCACTTCTCTAGCCAAGCATCTGACCTAATGTAGGCCAATCATATGCTTCCTCCTTAGACAGGAAATGGCTATTCCTTCTCAGCAGGGCAGATACATCCCTATCCTCACCATACCCTTCCTGCTAGAGCTCTCTGTGTTGCCTAATTCTTCAATTCTGTCTGGCCTTAGAGATTCTCAGTTTTGTTATCCAGCCTACAGTCAGTTCTGAGGTTATTCACATCTGTTCAACAAACTTCATCTCCCATATCAGCATCCACGTCATAGTTCCTACCATGTCAGGAGAGCAGAGCAGTTCTGGTTACACTCAGCAGAACAATTACCCAGCTCTGCATTGTGGTCATGTATCATTCTCTCTGCTGCTAGAGTGTGAGTCATAGAAAACAAGAATGATGGCTCTATTTTCTGGTCTTCGCAAGACTAAGAAGAGGCATAGATGTTAGTTAAAATGACTTTAAGTCTGATAATTATGACGTGTTTCCAGGATTTTCTTTGGGAAGTATTTGTTAAGTTACATGAACATACCATAATCTTTGAGTACAGTAGAGCAACCATAAAATAAATTTCAGCTAAGCCTTCCTTCCTGGGAGAACTTTTGAAAGAAACAACATTTCTCATCCGAGCATTTATGGGAATGTTAAATTCTTCATAGAACACTTAACAAAAATCTCCCCACCTTTTCAAAATCACTTGTCACTTATCTTCCCGTTCATCAATGTGCTTGAGCGGGTGCCAGTAATATCTCCCTTTGTTGGGAATGAGGTCCATTGTTGTTACTGTTTTTGGCACAATGTATGCACCACAGGTAGCTTGCCAGGTTCTGTGGCTCTGGGTTCACCCCAGGGTCCCAGTCTTTTCTATATCAGACCATCAACCATCCAGGACCCACGGGGCAGAGCCCTGGGTGTGGACAAGCCTGTCTCCCGTCTGCCACCTGCCAATGCAGCAGGGCATGGCAGCCACACCTGCAACACCCCTCTTTCAAAATATAGTGTTCAAACGTTTTTCAGTCTCCAAGTTCTCGTGCATTACACTCAAACATCCTCTCACCCAGATACATTTTCCTGTCTGGGCATTTAAGTTGCTATTTTATCTTTTTTCTAGTTAATGTTTCTTTGTCTAAAGCCCAAGATTTAAATCTCTTCTTTGTTTCTTCACCTACTTACTCTTGACATATGTATGATGATGGTCTCCAAATCTTTGCTCCAAGGAGTAATTTCTTGGTTGTGCTCATTTTATTTTTATCAGCCCAAGTGACGTGGGCATATACACATCCTGTCACCCATCAAAGTTAAAATTGGCATAAATTGAACTTCTACTCATTTAAACTGTCACCTCATCATTTCCCCATCATTACTAAAGAGACTCCATCCCCAGACTTCAAAAGTAGGGTAAATAAACCTTCCCGTTTCCTACCCTACTCATACAAATCAAGTATTAGGAGTCAAAGTTCCCTAAAGTCAAGCTTCTTTAACCTCCCTTCATCTACATGCTAACTTGAAGTCTGCATATATGTTTGGAGCAAAACAAGTTCATCTACATGAAAGAGAAAAGTTGTCTCTTGTTTCAGGAAAGTAACATCTCTCCTGCTATTCCTGAATTATCTTGGTCCACGTGCAAGGAACTTAGGATAGGAAAGCATATGCTCTGTGCCACTACTATGATCACTTGAGTTTAGAGCTGTTTTGTATTTTTTGTGCTCAAGATGATTGCTAGAATTCTATGTGCATAAAAAAAAACATTATTAACAGAATTGTAAGCTACAGAATCTCAACAGTAATAAGAGAGGATGTTTTGAAATCTAGATTTTCCTTTATTCTGTTGTTTCATAGCACGTGATTTGTTGCTGTTAATTTACGTGTGTTAACATTTGGGTTTCATTTATTATTATAGTTAGCTTTGATTCAGCACTGCTAAATAATAAGTTGATTCATTCCTTTGATCTGAAAATCATCATTCATTCTGAAACTGCCCACACCAACAATCAAACTTTTCAGCACCCGATGAGCACTAATACAAAGTCCATTCCAGAAGAGAGCGCTGCTGAGGAGCTGCAGTCCTCAGGCCTCCGTGCCTTGAGAGCCTGCAAATTCCGCTGCTCCCTGCCGTGTTTCCTGTTCCATACACTCACATTTCTCCTTTGCCCAGACTCCCTCCTCATTCCCTCATTCCCTGTTTCTGTTTATTCAAGGGAGAGGGACTTCAGGTTTTCTGATCTTTCCCTCTTCATCCAATGAGTAAACTCACATACATTCTCTCACCGAGTACCATTTTCATTTCATTTGATTTGTCTTTTTCCAACCTTCTCTTTGTATCAAAGATGCCATCTCATCTCCTTGAGTACTGCAGCCGCCTTCTCCAGGATTTTGATCTCTTCTGCTTCTCTGTAACCCCTCCATGGCCAACAGATTTCTCTTTCTAAAGAGATAGAAGATTGCTTTGGTCTCTGATCAGAACAATTTGATATTTCATTCCTATTGACCACCAAGAAGGCGTTGACTTCCTAAAAATGTTTATGGTAACATGGAAGTCTCCTTAATAACATGTTGTATGCAATAAAATTTTCAGCCTTTGTTTCCAGATTCTAAGTCATCTGCTTCACTGTCTAGTCCTCGTAGTGTTTGATACATGATAGGATTGCAATAAGTACTTTTCAATGAGTGATTGAAATGTGGTTTTTCTCCCTGTTTTCCTGGGTAGGGGTACACACTTGGTGGTGACTGGGGATGCTTGACACTTGGCACTCCTGGGAGGAACAATGTGGTTGTTAGGGGAGCCACATAAAGTCTGAGTTTGAACACAGGGCTTCTGCCTGCAGGGTCCACGCTCTACCATTTGAGGCACTTTGCCAGCCCTATTGAATGTACTACAGAGAAACTAAACCTTTCGCATCACATTCGGCATTCAACAAATACAAGCAATGTCATTGAATCAAACATTGTCATGAAAAGCATATGGAAACTAGTTTGCAATAGATATATGTTGGATGAGTGAGGAGGAGAAAGAAGGTGTATTCATGTGGCATAACTAAAAGAATAGTAGGCAGAGAATTAGAATATCTTGGAGTGATTGTACCATAATGGTATGATTGACCCTTATCCAAGCACTCTTAATATGTATAACCATATTATCTGCTATAGAAAATGAAGTGAAATTCAAATACAAAAAGTTTTAGGACTGGAGACATGTGGATATGGGGTCTTGTGTTGAACACAACCAACTTGTGTTTGAAACGTGGCATCACATATGCATCACATAAGCATCACCAGAAGTCATCCCTAAGCACAAACTCAGTATGTGAGCACTGAGCCCTGAGCACCACTGGGTGTGACCTCAAACAATAGCAACACATATGAGGAGCTTTTAGTTTTTAGGTTAAAGGGATATGAGTATGAAAAAGTATTCATCGACTCCTAAGTTTCTTAAAAGTATAAATATTTTCTAGCTGGGCTGAAGAAAGAATGGACTGAGGGACTTAGAATCTTTCATTTTAGATGTGCAAACACCCTACAAGACCCGGCTGCTTTCTCCTTCACATGTATGGTTCTCAGTAATGTACCCTTTCACAAATATTTCACATTTTCATTAAAAGACTTAAATAGAGGATTTTATTTCCTATTAGAGCTGCCACATTGCTTTGTGTATCCCTTCATCTGAGAGTACTATGAATTTATATGAAAAATTTCATAGTTTATGAACTCCTGAGTCCAAGAATTTAGGAACTCCCTAAAATATTAAGAGTAGTGTTACATATGTTTGATTCCTTTTTGTTTTCAGGGGAAAATTTTTTTTTACCAGTTTTTAAAAGTCAGGGTCTTGGATGTGTCAAAAGGCTAAAAACAGTGAGGGAAATGGGAAGAAGTAACAGTCAAGGGTGAATTTCATAACAGCAAAAAATGTATCAGAGAATTTTGCCATTATAGATGTTAAAAAAATCTCTGTTCAAGACCCAGTGATGTGCCTCAGAAGTGGTAAAGCACATCTTTGAACCTGGTGCATGAAGCCGAAGGTTCGTGTCCCAGCACTGCAAAAAAAAAAAGGAAAGAAAAAGAAAATCTCAGTTCTGCTCCTGGTCCGTTGATTCCTTCAAGGACTGCTGGGTGCAGCAAAACACGCTAGAAGTGATTGAACTTCCGGAACATCCTCTTTGCTTTTGTTGCCCCACAATTTCTGTTGTCACCTCCTGGCAGTTCCATCATCTCCTCCAAATCTCAAACACCCTTCCTCCCTTCTCTCACTGTATTGCAATCTCTGGAGACACAGAAGGAATAGGAGATACTAGTATGAATTCATCACTTAATCACTTGACATCCCGTTATTCGTCCATTTGCTCGAGCGAGTGCCAGTAACGTTTTCATTTGATCTTATGTGCTGGTGTAGCCCACTGGTATCTGCTTGCTTCAGGAATACAAAGAGCCTCAAACTGTTCATTCAGTGTCTTGATGAAGAAGTCTGAACATCTTGTAGGTGGGCGGCCACGTGATCTTTTGACGTCCCATGGGATCTAGTTGGTAATGGCTCTAGTCCAGCGGTCATCTCCAAATCGCATTACATGTCCAACCCATTTGATTTTCAACCCCTTGGCAAACAAGACAGTGTCCCTGACTCTGAATTGTTGACGGAGGTCAGAACTCCAGATTCCTTCATATGAGTTCATATTAAGTCATATACATAATAAATCAGGACACATGTTATGAAGGCTGACCCAGACCTACAGGATGAGTAAACATCCTGGAGTCTCACATCAATATTATTACTTCAGCTCTTGCTTGAAGAACCCAGAGAGCCTAGAACAAAGAACCTGCAGAACAGGATGGTCTAGTTTAATCTGAAGACCAGCAGACTTGAAACACAGAAGTTAATAAAGCCGCCTGAACTGACTCAGAGTCAGTTCCCTTTGGTGACATTTGGGTAGGAAAATTCTTTCTACCTTGGTGGAAATTAGTTTCTCTGTTCTATTCAGACCATCAATTGAGTGAATGGTCATCAATTGAACCCACCCCACTCACATGTCAATGGCTATATGCTTTTCTAAATTTGCAGATTTATGTTAGTCTCATTAAAAATACATCACAGAAATTTTGGAAATATGTTTGACCAAATAACTTGGTAGGCTGTGAGCACCTAAAATGGTGTCACGTGAATTATCAGAAGCATCAGCCAATTTGAGGTTGCCTTCAAAGCCCAAGGTTTTCTGTTAATTTCCATCTCTCTGCCTCTACCTCTCCTAATATCAGCAGAGTTGGTTGTGTGAAAGGAAGCCATAAGTCCACGATAACTTTCCATGTTTCAAAAATCTATAAATCCTGAATTATTTCTATTGATGTGGATGATATTTTTTCTTGCATTGAAGAAAATCATATCTCTTCTACAAAACTAAATTCTGCTACATTTTCTCTTTCCTCAGTCCCTGTCATAGTTCTCATTATACACAGATGTGCTGTGTATCATATATGCCTGGTCTATGTAGCTATAACATGTATTATTTTCTATTTTATCTGAAACATCAAGAATAAACCTCAGTAGGCTCACTGTAATGTTTATTGATTGAATAGATAAATGAATGAATAATGAATGGATAAATGGAATGATTACTGAGAACAAATCTTTAATGTGGAAATCATGAAACGATGCAAATGAGGAAGAAATACATTTTATGAATGGTGGTTGAAACTCATATAGCTGAGCTGTGAAGCATTATAAAATGCTTTCTAGTGTTAAAGCAGAAGATTAAACAACGGAAATTGCTGGTTCTTGTGATCACTTGTTATATCTCATTATATTTCCAAGTAATTCTCATTTATTTTTCTTTAATTTGTGTGTGTGTTTCTGTTCAATATTTTAACATGTGTTAACTGGGTTTGGTGTACATGTAGAGCAGTATACCAAAAAGAAAGACACTGAGGAAATTATTCTATGATGTGTTAAATTCCTAGATGATGAAATAATTCATCATCACCTTAATTGAATAATCATTTTTAGGTTTTAACAGTTTTTTCTAGCACCCAATATTTTCCTACTCTCTCCTCTCCTCAGCAGAGAAAAGAGTTCTGAATTGTTTGTTGGAGCATTCAGTTCTCTTCAGGGAATTAGCAACACAACTGATTTCTAAGAACTCTAACATTAAAATGATGAGACAGTAAGACATTTATTTATTTACTTAATTTCAAGGCCTCACCCAGCAGTGCTCAGGGCTTACTTCTGGATCTGCACTTAGAAGTTATTCCTGGCAGGGCTCGGGGACCATATGGGGTGCCAGGGATCAATCCCGGTTGGCCTCTTGCCAGGCCAGCATCTGATGTATGCCCAAAATAACTTGTATCTTAGAATTTACTGTCTAAGTTTTATTTTCTCTAATTGAATCTCAATAAGAGAATTTTGATTTATCTAATATTTCTTTATTTAATTAATTTATTTTTTGCTTTATTGGGGAGCCACACCCAGAAATGCTCAGGGGTTATTCCTGGCTCTGCACTCAGGAATTAATTCTGGCAGTGCTTTGGGGGGGCAGGGAAATCGAACTCGGGTTGGCTGCATGCAAGGCAAACACCCTACCCACTTTGCTATCCCTCGGGCCCTCTATCTAATATTTGAAAACCATGAATTAATAGCATTCTTATGTGTTGAGAGCCAGGGGTTGGATAAGGTGAAGGGCAAAAACATTCATATGATCACATAAGAGATAGCATTCAATAAGTTATGAAAGAAGTTACATCGCTTTTCCTTAAAGATTAGTAAGAAGCAAACCACACAGATTTAAGTGTGGTTTAAAATTGAATGATTGTGTTATTATCAATTCATAAGTTAGCAAATTGAAATAGTGTTCTAAGAGTCATTGTTGCTCCAGGGACAATTCTGGGGTAGCCTTGAGTTTCAAAAAGCTCTTGAGTCAGAAGATCTGTTAGAAAAAATTCAAAACACAGAACCTGTATGACACCCTTGAAAAAAAGTGATTTCTCTCTTGATACAAGACTATGAATATAGATGTATAAACACAGAGACACATCCCGTATGACTACTTTTGAAACTTGACTTCTTGACTCCACTGAAATTATTAGATTCTAATCAGAGTTTTCCAAAGATCAGTGATGGAAACTCAACCCATTCCAACAATAAGGGATTTCTAATAGAAATTCTAGTGCTTGAGTTTCTTGAGGTCTGTATTAAAGAAATGATGAAAAATCAGGCTAAATCGGTCACTATATTTTACTCAGTGCTTACGATATGTAAAGCACCCTGGTAGATGCTATAGGAAGTGATAGAATGAATTGTATAGGAACCTGTCTTCAGTGTTTTATAATCTATTTAAGCTGTGACATGTTATGTAACATACTCAGAGGAATATTTCAGAAAAATGCTATAAAGGAATTGTTGTATTTCTCTTAAAGGAGAGGTTATCTTCACATCTGAGTTCATTGAAAGAGGGAGTCTGTTGTTTATGTTAATGTATTGTTTAGAATACTGACTTTAATAGAAAATGAGGAAATATATTCAAATTGAACTTACATAGGTAAATACAAATCAAATATGTTCCAGAAAAAATAAACAGATTTTATGTTTGTTATCACAGCTAACACTTCTCTACATGTTTAAATATTACTCATTTGATTCTCAAACCCCTATTTACGTCATTGCTATTATTATATCTTTGCTTTATTCTGTGCTGAAGCATAAAAATGTGATGTAATTTATTCAAGATCTTTCAGTTCATTAGCGGTTGAACCAAAGAATCCCAGGAAGTCTGATTTCAACATCCATATTTTTAATGATCCCAGAATAAGGTTTCTCAAAGCACCGGGGTTATATAACTCATGATAGAATACCGTCACCTCTTTCAACAAGCTTAAAATCTAACCGGGGAATAGTGTATATGTTTGCATATTTAGCTAGCTCTTCACGAGCTAAATGGTAATATATGAACGATAGAACTCATCTAGAAGTGAGCAAGCATGCAAGTGATTCTCTTAGAGGGGAGCTTAAAGACCCCAGACACACAGTGCTCTGGAGAGACTTTCAGGAGAAAAGGGAACCCTGATTAGTCTCGGGAGGCTGAATCAGGTTAGACATGGAGAGGTGCAAGAGCGTATCCCAGAGACAGCATGTGTTGGCAAAAACTCGGTCCTGTACAGCCCATGTTGATGTAGTGTGTGGAGTGTTGAGAGTAGCCAGAAACGTGTGATAGATGCCCTGAGTGACAGGCTGGGATGTCGGTGCTTCTTGATGCTTTTTAACCTGGTGACACTTGAACCCAAACACTTATATCCAGGGTTCAGTGGCTTTCAGAAATTCCTTCAAAACAAGCCCCAGTGTACTGTATTATGGTGCTGGCTGCATAGCTGGTCACCACATCTTGGTTTTAGAATTCTTGATACTCAATTTTCTTCCTCTTCCCTGCTTCCCTGCTCAAGTCAACCTGTGCCCTTCATTCTCTGTCCAGCCACTTAGGTTGTCACGTCTCATGGATTAGCCAGTTTCAAAAGACAACAGGTGAAGAAACCATTTTTATCCTTTGCCTTCAGGATCTAAGGCAAGGGAACACAAAGCTTCTCTGGAAAGAGTTAGAGAATCCAGGAAGGATTCAGAGGGAGGCATGGTCTGCAGATAAGTGGGTTCACTTACCCACGAGTTTACTCGAATGGGACTTATCCGTGTTTCTTCAGAAAGCGAAAAGCCTGGTTCAGGCGTTTAAAAAGTATCCCAGAGCCTGTGGTAGAGGCCCCAAGCCATCCTCACAGGGCTCACATATTTGGTGACATTCAGCCTCTCTGAAGTCTCCTCAGCCTCACAGTCCTGGTTTTTAAATAGCTTTGTTTACTCTCAGAAACAGATATTTGGTGGAATTCAATCCAGTGTGCCACAGTTTGTGACGGCAGCCGTATGGCGCAAAGGAGATGACCTCAAAATGAATGTGGCTGGAGAGGGACGATCTGCTATTGTCGGACTTGCCCTTTCTCTTCTGGGACCTCCCAGAGTGGCTGGTCATGGACGTTCTACCTGTAGGCCGCTGTTGCAGAACTCCTCTAAGGGCCGCTGCATCTTGCTCTGGATTGCCTCCTGCAAATCACTTCATAGATAAAGGGGGTAGTCTAAATTTGGCAGTTTATTTGACCATGTATTCTGCACTAGCTGGTGTAAATATTCTCTCATGCTACCACAATCATCGTGGGACTAGCTAGATCTTAACAGCATATTTGCCTGGCCACGTTGGATCCCTAAGTAATTTGACCAGAGAGAAATGCTGTTTGCTTCCAAGCAAACTAGCATGGCTCCCTGATATACTCAAAGGCAACTAAAATACAAAACTATAATGAAGTAGAAGAGACTTGTGAAGGCTTGGAGAAATATTTAACTGGCATTAGTATTAGTCTTTGGTACAGAGACATGCCATCTCAGAAACCCCCTTCTCTACCCTATAAAGGCATTTCCAGGCAGATCTTGGCTCAAAACATTAGCATACAAAAGGGCCTAGGTGAGGTGCAGGGAGGGGATTACCTAAGGGCATTTAACCCTCCCTACTTTCCATAACAATGGGAGGAAGGTCTAAGTTACAGGGGTATAAAACTAGCCTGTTTCCTCTCTCACACGCTTCTTTTTGGGCTCTCTCTTTGTGAGAGCTCACCCTTCTTGGGAGTCTTGTCTTCTTCTCCTTTTACAGGGCCTTTACACGTGGTGGCCGCCATCTTGGCCGACACATGTCTGGGGTTCTAGCCTGGAATCCTAAGCACCGGGCTTTTCCTTTGGCTGATTTGTATGCCTGAACCTGTGATAAGTAAAGCCTTTTAAAACTGCATCGGATTCCTGAGTTTTCATCCATTCCTCACCGGCTTCGGAGATAGAAGGGAACTCGCTTCCCAGCACTGTCAGGGACCCTGGTGGAGCTCCCCGACAGGCCGCCACTGACGTCGTTTCTCTGAGAGCAGCAGAGGACGAAGGAAGGCACAAGGGAAAGTATGACCCTCAGCCTTGACAGCCAGGAGTTGCTTTTATTTCACTAAGAAGAAGTTGGATATTTGATGTTCAGCTTGACTCTGTGGTGATGGAGACCCTGTCTTTCCTAAAACAAGTTCAGATTTAAAAAGAAGTTTTCCGAGGTTGCTTAGCAGGGTAGGAAGGGTTTAACCTTTGGTCCAAGGTTTTAGTAGGCCTTGTCTGTCTGTCCTGTGTCTGCGGACAGAGAGGAGCCGGCCTGGTAGGCAATTCAATTCTCTCTTAATCATTCATTGTGAATGCTGTGACATTTTAATATCTAGAAAATGTTGAAGTCTTGTGGAGCTTCTGCTTCTTCTCCTCTTCCTGTGGATTTCTATAGCCCTTCCTATTTATCTCTTTTGTGCATCGTGCAGATTTCACTATGAACTCGATTTTGCGGGTGAAAGGCCACAGCTAACTGTTTGCATGCCTTATCTCTGCCCTGGAGAGCGGGAGCTCACAAATGAGCCAGCCGCACCTACTGTACATAAAACAGCAACGTGGCTTTGATCTCTCCCTTTAATGTGCTAGGTCTAGATTACTTTGTGAGCAGAAGGGGTGAAAGGTGGCAGGAGGCTATTTTAGCTAACTACTGGGGGCAGTATTTATTCATGGTGCAGATTTTTAATAGAAAGATGGAACATGAAAGCCTGTCAAATGTGTAGCGCAAAGAATCTGACAACACAGAATATTTTTTAAAGATAAAAGGTGAGGAATCTCCAACTTCTCAGCGTAACATAAATTCTATGGAAAAAGTAAGATATGTTTAAATAAAAAAGACTCACAAATCACCAGATAGAAAGCTCTCTATTTGTGGTTACAAATGTGTGAACCAGTCACTAAACCAGAGGATTATTTCAGAATTGCAATTGTTGAGTATAAAAAACATGGTGTGTATTTTAAAAAACACTTTGAGAAAGATTTTCATTCCACTTATAATTTATGTAATATTTATTAAGAATGATGAGTTTCAGGAAGTGTCTGTTCTAATATGGGAGCAAAGGGGAGATGAAGAAATATACATCTAAATTCTATGTGATTGGACATTATACCTTGTACATTGAATCGGAATTAAATACCTATTATATGTAACACAGAAATAACTGGGAAATTCTGGCTCTGTCTTTGCCAAGGCCCTAAACTTTTCATTTGTGGCTTATTACACCCTCAACTTAAAACAGTGGTTTTTGTCTCTCTTTTCTGTCTTTATGTTGCTGGTACCAGCCAAGGTCCAGACAGTGATTCCCGCTCAGTACTTCCCTTGGAGGGGGAGGAGTTCTCTGGGCTAACTTAGGAGTTCTAAGTTCCTTGACAAGTTTTAAATTTTAAGCTCCTTGGTGATGTCGGTGTATCCTCAGTTTTCTAGAAGAGGAATCATTAATGTTAAATTAGTTTAGCCTACAGTCATCTGGCTGTAATCTATTTTGTTTCATTACTAATTGTTATTTCCATTTCCATTTTCTGCGTCTTGGCTTTAGATGCATTATTGCATTTGGTGGGGGGGGTGGGGCGATCAAACTTTACCAATTACATTTTCTCTCTCAGCACTTTTTTATTTTTATTATAGAAATTGCATTTTAATCTTAAATACCAAGCTCAAAGTTGGTTCTTAAGTGTCTCTTCTGTCAGCCTTCAAAAGAGTTGTTTAGTCCGAAGTATTTCCAAGTCTTGTTTGTTCACTAGTGTCGCTGAATGCTGCCGGGGTCCTCCGACAGTGCCAGGAAGCGAGTTCCCTCCTACCTCTGAAGCCGGTGGGAAATGGATGAAGACTCAGGTCTCCGATGCAGTTTTAAAAGGCTTTACTTATCACAGGTTCAGGCATACAAGTCAGCAATAGGAGAAACCCTGTGCTTAGGATTCCCAGCTAGAACCCCAGACACATGTAGTCCAAGATGGCGGCCACCAAGTGTTAAGGCCCTGTAAAAGAGGAGAAAAAGACAAGACTCCCAAGAAGGGTGCGAGCTCACAGAGAGAGAGTGCAGAGAGAGAGAGAGAGAGAGAGAGAGAGAGAGAGAGAGAGAGAGAGAGAGAGAGAGAGAGAGGAAGCAGGCTGGTTTTTATACCCCTGCAACTTAGACCTCCCACTATTATTAGAAGCAGGAAAGGTCAAATGCCCTTAGGTAATTTTTCCCAGAACCTCACTTAGACTCTATTATATGCTAATATTTTGAGCCAAGATCTGCCTGGAAATGCCTTTATAGGGTAGAGAAGGGGGTTTCTGAGATGGCATGTCTCTGTGCCAAAGACTAATACTAATGCCAGTTAAATATTTCTCCAAGCCTTCACAAGTCTCGTCTACTTCACGGTAGTTTTGTATTTTAGTTGCCTTTGAATTATCAGAGAGCCATGCTTGCTTGCTTGGAGGCAAACAGCATTTCTCTCTGGTCTAATTACTTAGAGATCCAACGTGGCCAGGCAAATATGCTGTTAAGATCTAGCTAGTCCCACGATGATTGTGGTAGCATGAGAGAATATTTACACCAGCTAGTACAGAATACATGGTCAGATAAACTGCCACATTTAGATTACCCCCTTATCTACGAAGTGATTTGCAGGAGGCAATCCAGAGCAGATGCAGAGGCTCTTAGAGGAGTCCTGCAACACACTAGTCTTTTCATCATCTTTGAAATCCTAACTTTAAATATAATGGCAAACAGTTTAAATAATTATTTGTGTGTTTAAAATTTTTCATTAGGAACCAGACAGATAGTACAGCAGGCAGAGTGCTTGTCTATGATTCACTTGATCTGGGTTCAATCCCAGGTACCAATAAGGTCCCCTCAGTACTGCTGGGAGTGATCCCTAAGCACAGGGTCAGGAATAAGACAGGCTCAGCCAAATATATTTCCAAAAAGCAAAAAAAAAAAAATAGTAAAAAAGCATCTTAGTGAGAAATTCCATGTGCATAGGCTACTTCAAAGCATATATGCTAATTTTGAGGATCCTGAATGTTTCAAATTCTGGCCAGCAACTAATATTGTCAATCACTGATTTTTCATTCACGTGATTTTTTTTATAGTGGTGTTACTCTATAGACTGAATTTTCCTTTGTCTTAATGAATAATTATGGTGA
This sequence comes from Cryptotis parvus, assembly GCA_021461705.1. Taxonomy (NCBI): domain Eukaryota; kingdom Metazoa; phylum Chordata; class Mammalia; order Eulipotyphla; family Soricidae; genus Cryptotis; species Cryptotis parvus. The sequence continues at coordinate 334,304 of JAJIBD010030540.1, forward strand.
GCAAATTTTTTATACTTAATTGACTTTGTGAATGTCACTTTTTGTCAACTGCTTGCTCAGTTTTCTTTTTTGCATATTTTCTGATCCATTGTTTTCCCCTAGTGATTTCCTGAAGTTCTGTATTTATTTGAATATAATTCTTTATCTGATGTATTATTACAGGCATACTTTGGCACATTTGATTTATGCTTTTTAAGTGAAATTCTTTTGGTTTTGGTATTGGATTATACCTGGCAGTGCTTGGGGGGCTACGCCCAGCTCCATGCTCACACATCATTTGAGGAGGCGGAGGAGGGGGATGGGAGAGAGAACACAGGGCTGGGAGTGACCTTGGCCATCAGCAATGCAAAGCTTGTGCTCCAGTCCTTTGAGCCATTTTCCTGTCTCCAAAACTCTTTGTTCTTTTTTTTTTTTTTTTTTTTTACTACTACTGGCAATGCTCAGGGCTTACTCCCAGCTATGTGCTGAAGAATCACTCCTGGTGGTGCTTGGGAGACCACTTGAGGTTCTGGGATTGATTCAAGATTTGCTGAGCTCCAGCTCAGCACCTACTACCGTGTCTCTGCTTCCTCCCTCACTGAAATGCTTAAATAAATTGGGTACAACTTTTTTGTTTTATATTAATCTATAATTTTTTTTAAACTGCCTTCTTAAAAAGGCGTTTCAGAAAGACTCCTAGGAAGTTTTAAGGAAATTTTTGTTGATATTACCTGTGCCCTTCAGGGCATTTTATTTTCAAATTTAAATTAATATCCATTTAAAATTAATGTTGGGGCTGGAGTGATAAAACAGTGGGTAGGGCATTTGCCTTGCACCCAGTTGACTCAGGTTTGATCCCAGGCATCCCATGTGGTCCCCCAAGCACTGCCAAGAGTAATTCCTGAGTGAAGAGCCAGGAGTAACTCCTGAGTATACCCAGGTGTGACCCAAAAAGCAAAAATAGATAAATAAACTTAACTTTCCACCTGGATGTGTAAAAAAAATTATTTAAAAAAATAAAATTAATGTTTCTATATGGTATATGGAATAGCTGAAGGTTTGCTTATATCCCATAGTGATATGCAGTTGATCCAGAATCATTTGTTGAAAGATTTTACTCTCACTAGGATACTTTGTCATACATATGACATATTTGTACATATTTATTTTAGGATTATCTGTTAAATACTATTAGTAAATTGATTTTAATGACTATATCTTGAATCTGGGAAAGTAAGCCCTCTAATTCTGCATTTTATTAAATTTTCTGAGTATTCTAAGTCTTAAACTTAAAAATCTTAGAATTACCTTAGCAATTTCTATCTTCTTAAGGAAACTTTAAATTCAACTGAAATAAATGAAATCATATTTATTTATTTATTTATTTATTTATTTATTTTTGCTTTTTGGGTCACACCCGGCGATACTCAGGGGCTACTCCTGGCTCTGCACTCAGGAATTATTTCTGTCGGTGGTCGGGGACCATATGGGATGCCGGGATTGAACCCGGGCCAGCACAGGCCGGCCGTGTGCAAGGCAAACACCCTACCTGCTCCAGCCCCCGGAATCATATTTTTTTGTAGATAAAAAAACTTTTAAGGTTATAGGATTATTTACATTTTCTATTTCTTCTTGTGTTAGCTTCTTGGTAACAAGTGCATTTTTAATTTTTATTTCCATTTTACGGATTTTGATAAAAGTTAGCAAAACAATTTTTTAAAAGTTACTTTATTATTCTTTTAGCATCTTTGCAATATATAATTGGGTCTCCATTTTGCACGTTAGTGTTTTTTATTCTTCCAGTTTTGGGGGGGGTCTTTCCATGGTACTAGGACCCACCACAGTTATACTTTGAGATGCTAGGGATACCGCGCAGTGCTGGGAGATCAGACCTAGGGGTCTGTGCTTGCCAGGCATGAATCTCCAGTCCTCTGAGCTATCACCTTGGTCCCAGTTTTTTCCATTTTACATGCAGCTTATAAATTTTATTAACGATTTTAAGTATCAACTGTTGGTTCTGTTGACTTCTGTTATAGTTCTGCTTCTGACTTTACCATTATTATTTTCTATTTTTTTCTAATTTCTCTGAGCTTATTTTGATCTATTTTTATCAGAGAAAAGAAGAGCAAGTCAGTGGTACATCTTGATTGACTTATTTTGTACCATACTTAAAAAAATTATATATACATATGAGACTCTAAAATTCTTTCAATCTGTTTTGACTACACACTATGAATTTGACATGTATATTTGTTATTATTTAACTAAAATATTTTCTAACCATTGTGATTTATTTTCTAAATCATGACTTATTGGGAAGTATGTTGCTTAATTCTTAAATATTATTGTTTTGATTCTGTTACATAGTTCAAACTTAGTGCTTTTGTGATCAGAATATGATTTACATTCACTGGAATTTGTCAAAGCTTATTTTAAGGACATTATAGGTTTCATTTGGATAAGTATATTATAAAGCTAGACAAAATATGAATTTTGGAATCTTTCATGTAGTGTTCTTAAGGCAAATTTGATGAGATTGGTTTTATTTCTCTGTATCTTTTGTATTCTTATTAATTTTGGGTATGGATGAGTAGTTAATTAATTCACTGTATCACTGTCTTCCCATTGTTCCTTGATTTGCTCAAGTGTGCACCAGTAACATCTCCATACATCCTGTCACAAGCAAGTGTAACCCAAGGGCATCTCCATGCTCCAGGGACAGGAAGAGCCTCAAACCATTCTTCAGGTCATGGAATTGAGGTCCATAATTGTTACTAGTTTTTGGTATAACAAATAAATAAAACATGGCTAGCTTGCCAGGCTCTGCCGTGTAGGTGGTATACTCTCAGTAGAAGGCTCTCCTCTTGAGCATTTACTGATGAAATTTAAAGGGGAAAGATCAGGTTTTCTCTTGGATGGTGCTTTGAGGAACTATGGAGTCTGGATGTTGAGAATGACTGACCGCATGATGTGTAGGTTGCTCTGGCTTTCCAGGTGGGGCCAGCCGAGCAGCGCAGCTGTGGGTCTGAAGTGGATGAGTCTGAATCTTTTCCGGGGTTGCAGATTAGCTGTGGTCTGGCATGGGTGGGTCTCTCTTCTGGAGCAGCTGTTAATTACCTGAATAATTTATTGTGGTGTTAATATTTACTTTCCTCTTTTAAGTATACTTTTTAATTTTTAGAGCAATTTTAAGTTTAGAGAAAATTGAGTCAAAACTAGAGTTCCCTTATATTCTCAGCTCCCAAATTTGCATAGATATACCTATTATCAATATCCCTGACCATCATTCCTGTACAAATTGTGTTTGTGGTTTCTCCATGCCTTTTCTGAGGGTGGGAATTCCACCTGTTAATGCTCAGGGCTGATTCTTGATTCTGAGCTCAGGGATCTTTTATTGTAGTGCCTGGAAGACCTTACAGAGTGCTAGAGATTAAATCTGTGTTGAACACATGCCAGCTAAGCGCCTCGCCTTCTATACTATCTCTCTGGACCCCCCCTCCATATATTTTTAAGATGTGAGAATTTATTTTTTAAGGGCTGAATAAAATTTTGTTTATCCCACAGTTGTTGTAAACGTTAGCCCACTCAAGGACATCTTGTTTGATTCCAAAATCTGGTAATCATGAATCAAGCTGTTATAAATCAAGTGAAGGTTTGGTGTCAATTTCAGTTTCAACTCATCTGAGTAATTATCAAAAAAGTACATTTGCTAGATATGCACATGTATATCCATTTTTTGTTCATCTATTTATTATTATGAAACAACATGATTTATTGTCCCAGCTGCTGTTTTCAGTCAGGCATCCTGGAAGCTGACCTGGCACTGGGCCTAGGATATGTCCAAGGTACTGACGGGTTACTGTGGTACTCAGTCATGGCCTTGTCTTGCACATGGGTTAGAGCCTTCCCTTAGTTACTGCCAACACCTGTATGTACACACACACACACACATACACACATACGTGTGTGTATGTATGTATATATATATATGTATGTATGTATATACACACAGACACAATGTATATATATTTATTTCTTCTGGGTTTTCTAATTGTTTATAAAAGGAATTTAATTTCAAAATGATTACAGCCAACACTGGAAGTGTCTTATTAAATGCTTTATGAGTAAATAGATTTGTCAAGTTTGAGTGATTTCTTTCTAGTCTGTGTTGATAAAAATGTTGAGTAGGCACTAAGACTCATTTGCATACGGTAATACTTTTTTTCAAGGCAGTAACAGTAGTTGATGTTTTCATGGGCTATTATATAAAGGTCAGAGAAAAAATTTAAAAGACAGCATTAGAAAGCAATGGTATTTAATGGATTTAGATTTAAAAACTTCCAGAAATACAAAAAAAACATGGCCAGGATCACTTGTATCACTTGTCTTCCCGTTGATCATAGATTTGCTAGAGTGGGCACCAGTGGCATCTCCATATGTCCTGTCACATGCTGTGTAGCTCAAGGGCATCTGCTTGCTCCAGGAAAATAAAGAGATTCAAACCATTCCATCAAGTCATGGGAATGAGGTCTATAATTGTTACTGGTATTTGGCATATCAAATACAACATGGGTAGCTTGCCAGGCTTTGCCATGTGGGTGGGATACTCTTGTAGTCACATATAATCTTGAGCATTTATTGATGAACCACACGGCTGCAATGGACTGTGATTGGCTCTTCTGCTGGGTGGAGCTCTGACGGAGGGGAGTCCGGATGTGGAAAATGGTGGCCCTCATGGCGTGGGGGTTCCTCTGGCTTCTTGCAAGGCTCTGCTGGAGTGGCATGCCAAGGCTAGAACCAGCCATCCCTCCCGGGTACCTTGTGAACAGCTGGGCACAGGGAGAGCCGGTAGCAGCTCTGCCCCATGACCAGGATAACCATTTTATTTTTATTTTTACCTTTTGGTTGTTTTTTTTTGGTCACACCCAGCAATGCACAGGGTTTATTCCTGGATCTCCACTCAGGAATTGCTCCTGGTGATGCTCGGGGACCACATGGGATGCCAGGAATTGAACCTGGGTTGGCAGCATGCAAGGCAAATGCCCTACCCACTGTGTTAGTGATCCAGCCCCAAGATAAACATTTTATTGAAGCATTTTATGTTGTGTTTAAATTTAATAGTTGCTAATTAATTTAATTTTTCTATAGCCTGTATACTTATCAAAGGAATTATAAAATGATTTTGAGGTGAGTTAAGAATTATGATTAACCATCCAAAAATGGATCAAGGAGATGAACATGCACTTCTCCAAAGAAGACATATGGATGGCATATGAAAAAGTGCTCATAGTCAGTCATGGAAATTCACTTTACCATTGGATCACATTTGTAGTGTAGGTAAGGGAAGGTCAGCTGTTTAAAAACCAAGCATATAATTAACAGAATAGTCCTCAAAATTATATTTAATTATAAACTACGTAAAATGGGAAGAAAAACTTTACCGAGTTCATTTTGAACTCTATCTGTGAATGTGGCCTCCAGTACGCCATCATGTGTACCAGGTAAATTACTTTGTAGTCAATGAAAGGCACACATGGTTGAATGGAAAAAGATCCATGACTGTCTATCTGCCACAGAGTAAAATGTTTCATGATGGAACTATTCATCATAATTGGATGGCGATAAAAGCAAGATGAACTATATTTGATACTGCGATACCAATAGGGGGCTCTGTGGTTTTGCAACATGATTGTAGCCATTCATTGAAGTCCCCATCTTCCCCCATGAAGCACACTGTTTGCTCTCTTAATGCTTGAGTGCGTTTGTCCTTCTAGCCTTCAGTTCTCTCATTTAAGGCCATTTACCTACATATTTCTTTAGTTAACAGAGAAAATACTCTAAAGGCAAATAGTGCCACTGTTCTCTCTCCATCTTGCTGGAATTGTGGGAACTCTTATTGAGTGGTGTGGGTTAGGGTAATGACACTTGGAAAAATGCCATCCTAGGATCCCTCTGTGTGACCAATATGCAAATAATTTAATAGTAATGCAGTCAAGAGTTCCCTGAGTAAAGACTCTCCATTTTCATCACTGTTGGTAAGTGCCAAGAGGGACAGATGAGAATAAGTTATAGCCACATTGTGACATGTAATAAATCTTCCAAAAGAGGTTTACACGTACTCAGCTCTTTGGCTTTTATCCTGTGTACGACACTTCTGTTTGCTTTGCATCTAAGCAACAGAAAGTAATCAGCCTCTAAGAACTTAATTATTGGTTGCACGGATAACCCTTAGGGTGTATGTGTCCAGTCGCTTGGGCCTCCTCCTTCATCTCTCATCACATAAAGCAATATGCTTCTGAGAGCAGGCCTCTCTGAAAAGCATGGCGCCTCATTTCTGCTTCATGGGGAAGACAAAGGGCTGCTGAAACAACAGAATATATTGAAATGGTTCTTCCTTGGGAAAATGAGCTGCTAATAGTTCTTGATGACTGAAACAAAGGAAGAGTCCTAGGGCTAGAAATCACTCAAGAACAGAGCCTTGATAACAGTCAGCAGCTGAGAGGTAGAAAGTGTTAGGAATTCTAGGGAGAGAAATGGGAAAATACTGTAGCGGGCTTGCAAAATCCAGCTCCAAATCACACTAGTCTATTAATGAGACAAGTTTAAACCAGTCATACTCCCACCTCTTAACCAAACTGTTAACACAATTTAACACACTTTCAAAGGCACCCCTATGATGTGCTAATGAAGTCACTTTCTTCCCAGCTTGAGACAATGGGCTTTTCCCTCTTTGTTGAGCTCTCTTTGATCTAGCATACAAAATATTCAAATGTCTTGTCTATCCACAGAGGTGGTCAGTCCGTTTTTTCAAGTCTATCTCTGGGGAAACTGAGGCTCAAAGGACCAAATGTGAAGTTTAAAGGTAGTACTGTTATTTGATTTAGGACCGATTTTCTGCCCTAGCCTTTCCCTGATGCTATTTTAATGATGTCAAATTAATAAATACTGCCAGAAATGATATACAAATAACTTGAAGAGCAGCAATAGTCATGAACTGCTCTTTAATTGTTAAGTACTGAGCAAATATATGAAGTCGTTCAGTTTCAAAATTACATGCAAATTGTGTGAAATGGACTTGGAAGATTTTTTTTTAAAAAAACTAAGTAGTATTGGTTATATTCTAGAAACACTTATTTTAAAGCAACTGAACAGTCTAAGTCAATTATTTTTGGTATAGTTTCAAGATGAAAGCAATCTCTTAAAAGGCATTGCTCACCCAGGTGGAACGATACAGCTCCTCAGACAGAAAGTAGTTTCTCTTAGGTTAGGGGGTGGTAGGAAGTCCAAAGATAGAGTGGTGAACTGTTCCATAACGTTTACTGAAACCTTAACATGAATAGAATAGAGACAATGCATTTAGCATTTAGCATTCTTACAAGTTTCTTGCAAGAATTTCTTGGAAACCGCCCATTATTCTGTCTGACAAAAGATCTATGAATTTTAGAGAGAAACAAAACAACAGGCCCTATGAAGCACAAAAGTGTACTTTTAACTAAACTATATAATATAAAGTCACAAGCTGTAATTTTTGTTTTATGAGCATCTCGATTTTGGTGGAAAAGCTTTTAAAATTTCTCATTGCTTTTATAAACCTTTGTGATTATCCGACAGTGATTCATGTAATATTATGGTATATCTGACTTTGGCAGTTACCCATTACACCATGTTAACATATTTCAATAAGTAATCAATTTGGTTTCCAGTATGCTGATTTAATTCAGGTTTCATTACTTGCCTAGTATTTATTTTTTAGACATGTTGTCCATCTTAGTCGAGGACTGCCCTTTTTTGCATTAGCCATTTTAGGATAAAATACTTAATAAGATTTGCATTTAAAAAATGAACCAGAGGGGTCCGGACCCCCCAGCCAGAACAAGTAATTATGTCATTTGTATTGCAAAGCAGGAGTGGCTATAAAGCAGTGGTATACTTTTTTAAAGATTGATAACCGTAAGCAGTATTATATTACACACAAAATGGCAGGTCTGACAAAGGAACTAAATGTGGGCAGTGAATAAAATGCAGCGAATTCTAGAGAGTTATAAAGTTTTTACTTTGCTTCTTAATGAGATGCCCAAAAGAAATAATCTTGTGCAGCTTATGTCTTTATTTTGAATTGTATCTTTATTTTGTATATGAGTCCTTTTTATGGTTTGGGGGCCACATACAGCGATGCTCAGGGCTTACTCTGCACTCAGCAATTACTCCTGGCTAGGCTCAGGAGTACGAGATGTCATAGAGGATGACATCCCATATGGGATGTCAAGGATAGAATCTGGATTGGCCACATGCAAGGCAACTGCCCCACCCACTTTCCTGTAGTTCTGGCCCCTTGTATATGAGTCTTTTTTTTTTTTTTTTTTTTGGCCAGAGTTCTTTTCTGTATAGATAGCAAGAGTGCTTTTATGATATGCTAGGAAATATTCTCAAATTCACATCCTAACAGTGACTGAAGTCAGAGTGAAGTACTGAAGTACTTCTGTATGAGGTAATGAAATGAAATGGAACCGCTTTAGTTGCCTGTGATCACTTAAGAGACATCCAGTTTTTGCCAAACTGAAAATGTCCTGGGTGTTTATGGCTGAAAACGTGTAGTGCTGCTGGTAGTGTTAGTGGTTGCTGCTGTGTTCTAAGTACTGTGTTAAGTACTTCCGTGTATTATCTTTATTATCTTAATAATCCTCACAACAAACTTTCAAGATTGATAACAGTGGAACAGAATTGTGGGCTCTATTTATATGGAGGTTACATATTGATTTTAGGCTCGTCCAGTTAGTAAAATGGTAGAACTAGGATTTGAACCCAGTCTAGTTTGACTTCAGAGCTCACGTTTTCCGTTATGATGGCAAATTATGTAAGCAAAAAATTGAAAAATATTCCTAAGAGGACCGGGGGTGTTTCTCAGTGGTATAAGCCTTATACAAGTGAGTTCCTGGGTCACTGAAACACATACACACACGCACTCCTAAGATACTTTCCTTTTCCTAACAAGTTTCTATGATTCTCCTTCAATAATGATCAAGACTGTTAACTTGTTCTGGCTTTTAAATAACATGTTTTCAATTAAAACGCTCCCCTTGCATTTGCATGGAGAAAGGTATACAACAGAATGTTTCCTAATCCTGTTACAGTTTTCTTTTGGGGCAAAGGAATAATCACAGGGGAAGCAAGAGTCACACATATAAGGCAAGGGCTCACAATTGAGCTATTCCTCCAGCCTCAACTAGCCTCAACTAGCTAGTTCATTTGATTATAAGCATTTTGAATATTTCCTTCAAGTGACTCACATCTCTGTAAAGGGAAACAAAAAGAAAGGCATGGTAAATAAGAAAAACAGTCTTATATAAAAATAAGAATTCTGGAGTAAGCCCTGTGTACCAATAGGCATAACCCCCAAGCAAACAATAGCAAAAAGTAAAAAGAAAATGAACATTCCATAGAAGCAACTAGCCTGTGTGCAATAGAACTGATGGCGGGAAATTTCTATTCAGCTCCTGTGCTCAGGGAATCCTCTGGGTTGTTACACAGGACAGAACATAATTGGAGATCGTAACATTCTTGACAACATTCTTTTTTTAATTTTAATTTTTATTTTTTTACAATTACAAAGATATACAATTAAAAAGTTCATGTTTGGGTTTTGGTCATACAGTGTTGCAGCACCCATCCCTCCACCAGTGCCCATCTTCCACCACCAACGTCCCTGGTTCCCTCCCCCCTCCCCAGCCCTCCTCCATGGCAGATTCTTTATTTCTTTCCGTTTCTCTCTCTTTCTCTTTTCCTTCCCTCCAGACTATGGATTACAGAACATACATTAAAGGGTTGTCATGTGTAACTTTTTGCCTCTATTTAATGCTCAGTTCTAGGTTGGCATTAGTACCCTCGACAATTGTTAGCACACTGTTCCATTTTCTGTCTTACCTAGCCTCTGACTCCCACACATTTGTGATAATCTCCACCTTTGACAAGACCTCCTGATATTTGTTTCACTTGACCTTGGATATTGGTATCATAATATGTACATATATATTTATGTTACGCAGATAAATGCAGTCATTCTGTATCTGTCTCTCTCCTTCTGGCTAATTTTGCTCAACATAATCTTCTCCATGTCCATCCATTTATAGGCAAATTTTATAACTTCATTTTTCCTAACAGCTGCATAGTATTCCATTGTGTAGATGTACCAAAGCTTTTTATCCAGTCATCGATTTTTTGGGCACTCTGGTTGCTTCCAGATTCTGGCTATTGTGAAAAATGCTGCTATGAACATAAAAGTAGGGATGGTATTTCCACTGCATATTTTTGGTTTCCCAGAGTAGATTCCCAGGAGTGGTATGGCTGGGTCAAATGGGAGTTCAATTTCTAGTCTTTGGAGGAAAGTCCATATTGTTTTCCAGAAAGGCTGTACCGGCCGGCATTCCCACCAACAATGGATGAGTTGACAACATTTTGACTTCAAAGAGACAGACATCTATTTAGAAACTTCTGTGATATAAAGAAGTCACCGCTCTTTGAATCTTTTCCTTAAATTATTCTCAATTTGAGACTCTACTATTTAGTAATCGAATTAATTGTTCACTTTCAATCACCAATCTACTTAAAACTGATTTAAAAGAAAATTCTTTAAGTATACTTTATACTATTTATTTTTCAATATGTGTATATGTAAACATCTGTGTATGTAATAATGGAAGACTAGCATTTTAAATTTAATTATGAAATAATTGGGACTGTGCCCCTCCTGCTGTGCTCTCTCCAGCCCCCAGATATACCGTCTGTAAGGATGCTGGTCATGTTGGAAGAGGGACACATCCTATTGCAGCCTGATAGCTCCTGAGCAACCCCCGTTAGGGCAGCACATGGTTAGGTGTGGCTCCTAAAAAATTATTTCATTTAGAAAACCAATTTTATTTGACACAATTTTATTTGACACTATTTTCACACTCTTTATATAGACAATATCTCTATCTATCATCTCTATTTCTCTTTTCTTTCTCTCTTCTCTCTCTCTCTCTCATCTTTGGGTCACACCTGGCGATGTGCAGGGGTACTCCTGGCTCTGCACTCAGGAATTACTCCTGGTAGTGCTCTGGGGACCATATGGGATGCCGGGGATCAAACCCAGGTCAGCTGTGTGCAAGACAAATGCCATACCTGCTGTGCTATCGCCTCCATCTCTCTCTTGAAATATTTGATGGTTTGATCTCTCTTCTGTTTTCCCTTTGCAATGACAGATATCAGAGGCACTGTACTTGCATTATCTCCATTTATTTGCATTATTGCTCCATTGATTGGCTTAGATAGTCACACTGTAATGATAAAAATTTCCAATGAATTATATAAAGTCACATAGATAATGTTTTTATTAGAAATCAGGTTCATTTGGCCTTTAAGCTTTTTATTTTTCACCTATGACTATACTATTCCATATTTTTAATTTTTAAATTATTTTTTGAGTCATACCCAGTGATGCTAAGGACTTACTCTTGTCTCTGAGTTGAGGTGTCACTCCTGATGGTATTTGGGGGAACCATATGTGGTGAGCAGGATTATGAGATTTTATTTTTTGGTATCACAAAATAATCTTTAAAGGTATAGAGGAATATGATCATGGGTCATAGTTTAATTTTTATTAAACAAAATAAAAATTTTGTTTAATTTTGATCAGTTGACCCCCTGATCAGGGGTCAACTGTTTAATTTTTATTTTATGCAGGGCAGTGACAAATTTTATTAAGAAAAAAATAAGAATAGAATGTCTGGAAATATTGGGAATGAGCTCATCCAAGAAGTGGGTAGCAGTCTTCAAACATATTTTTTTTTTTTTTTTTGGGTCACACCCGCGATGCTCAGGGGTTGCTCCTGTCTCTGCACTCAGGAATTAGTCCTGGCGGTGCTCGGGGAACCATATGGAATGCCGGGGATTGAACCCGGGCCGGTACAGGCCAGCCGCGTGCAAGGCAAACGCCCTGCCCGCTGGGCTTTCGCTCCGCCCCATCAAACATAATTTTTATACTGGAAAAATATGATGATTACCCTATGAATAAAAATATTCCTTAGGTAACATGATGTATAAAGGAAAATTTCACGATATCAAAAATTAACTAGTCATGACATCATTAGTTAATATAAAAAGTAGTTAGAGAATATGTATAGAGGAATAGGAAAGTGCTGGGAAACTTGGGAAGTAGGAAGAATAGTTTCAGGTATCTCATATTACAAAGCAGTAGAAGGAAGTTTATTGATCAAATTACTGGCTAGACACGTATCTTACTCATATTGTGCGATTCTATTTGGTCCATAGTTAAGATGAATAAGTATGCACAAAATGTTAGAATAAAACTTTGAAGTTGGCTATAGGAAGGTATTTTTCTAGAATTTTGAGAACAATAATTGAATCAAAGTATATCTATAAGAGTTCCATAATGATTTATCCTACTCATTTGAAAAATTGGTCTCTCCCAGGAAGAAAAAATAGTTAACACATCATTTGTTTATGGGACTGTTTTAAATAGTGTAAAGACAACATTACATGTGCCCTCAACAGATATATGATGTGGTCACTATTTTGTTCTTAGTTTTATACATGAATCAAAAGAGGTTTAGAAGACACATTGTAAATAAGTGCCAGTACTAGGAAGAAAATTTTTTTTTAACATTTTATTATACCACCGTGAGATATACAATTACAATGTTGTTCACGCTTGGGGGTTTCGGTCACACAGTGTTCCAGCACCCGCCCTCCACCAGTGCCCCTCAACCACTGATTCCTCCAATAAAGAAGAAATGGCATAAGAAGGAATTTAATTCAGCGTTTTTCACCTATCGTTGCACTAGGCAGGTATTTAATAAATGTTGGATAAAGCGAACTGAAGTTTTAAGTTATGTTTTATTAGGACTTGGGTGCATGGAAATGCTGAAGAGTACTAGGGTGTCTTTGGGGATAAAGTGGGTGATACCAAAGAATGAGAGGAAACATCACATCATAGAGCCCTCATCAAGTGAAAAATAATCTGTGCATGAGCCCGGATAGACAGTGTAGCTTTGTGCAGGAGCAAAAATATTTCCTCCTCTATTGGTGTGTGTCATTAGTTCTTGATTTCCAGGAATAGTTACACATAGCCTAGGATGGCCAGAAAACCCAGGGTGAGATTTACATATTCCTGGAGTTTATGTATTTTACAATAGTCTGTCTCCAAAATTTTCAAATATGAGCTGCATTGTTTAAGTTTTATAACGGCAAAAGAAAAACTGGAACAGTTATTGAAACAAAGATATAATAAGTAAATTACTTTGCTGTGTTTTTCTGGGTACACATGTGTATGTAGAGTTACGTGGGTGATCAGATTATTAAATCATTTTGATATTAACATTTTGCAAGATACATGCATATTTTAAAAATAGGAGCAGCTGTTAAATTCATACTTCAAATATAAACAGATTTTCCCCATTTACTGAATGTCTGTGTCAGATGTCCTACTTGACTTTAGGATGTCTTCCTATTTAAAATTTTTTTCACTTTTCTAAATAAAATAAAATACCTGTTAATAGTTTGCATTTTATTTATTTAACATTTGATTTATGTTATTTATGTTAACAGTAAGCATTTTATTTATTTTTGTTTATGAGACCCTCAGCTTCACTATTTTTCCCCAACCTGAGAATGTTTCTATCTGCTTCTTTTAAATTAATATAAATGTGTATGGGCTGGAGAGATAGTACAGCAGGTACAACATTTGCCTTCCTGGAAATGTTGCTGGCGCCCGCTCGAGCAAATCGATGAATAATGGGATTCAAGTGATCAAGTGATCAAGTGGCCAACATGGGGTTTATGCCCTACATCACATATGGTCCCCTCATATACTCCCTCTGAGCCCTGCCAGGAGTGATCCCTGAGCACAGAGCCAATAGTAAGCCCTGAGCTTCCTGGATGTGGCCTCAAAACAAAAATTAATTGAATTTGTCAAATATTTTCTGAGCGTTGGATGACATTTGCAGCTGCTTGAACCATTACTCACTGTTAGAATATTACAGAGGCTGAATGAAATGTAGAATATAATTTTTTGAAAGATAATAGTAGCTTTTAATCTAAGTACTCACGAAATAATAGCAGCTATTCATGTACCTATGAATGTTTGGCTCGACAACAACTCAAGGACCAATCAATTGAGATGCATGGTTAGTGGGTTAGATAGGTAACAAATTGTCATGTTAAAAGAGACCAGACTCAGATTCGCAAAGACTCAGATTCTCTGCAACTGCACGCTCAAAAGAATCAGTTTTTATAGAAAATGATAAGAGGAAGATCATGTTCAGCAAGGGTGGGGAGCAGATTGGTCGGCCTTCGGCGATCAGTAAATTCTCTGGACGCTGGTCCCCTGGGTCTCACACACTCCCGCTTGGTTAGCCTTAGAGAGAGCAGTCAATTCCCTGGACGCTGGTCCCTTCAGTCACACACACTCCATTTTAGCCGCAAACTTCACCCATAGATTTCTCCAAGAACACAACAATTTCCTTTTTAATTAAAATTTTTATTTTATTGAATCACTGTGCAATGCAGTCAAAGGGTTCATGATCAGATTTCAGTCACACAATGTTCCGGCACCCATTCCTCCACCAGTGCACATTTCTCACCACCAACGTAACCGTTTGCCCTTCTGTCACACACCCACCCCTCTGTCTTCCAGCCTGTCTCTATGGCAGACTTTCCTTCTTTCTCCTGTCTCTCGCTCCCTTTGGGTTTTATGGCTTGCAATACAGATCCTGAGAAGTTAATCATGTTTTACAATAATTTCTTAATGTTGGGCTTGGGTGGGGAGGGGGGGCGAGTGGAGAAGGGAAAAGATAAGAATAGAAGAGCTTGTTGGTTTCTAATGATACAAATTCAGCTCTTAATTTCTTTGGGGTTGGTTTCATCCATACGTTGCCCCTCTCCCCCCCAATATGTTCAGTAACAAGAAGTCATACGTGCCAGAGAAAAAGGACTCAATGCACCAAGTGTTAGCACTGGTGAGACCATGCAGAGTCAGGGCACAGAGAAAGCAATGCCAGACTCCTCTGAAGTCTTCAAGAAAAGGAACAACTAACCAAACCAGCATCAGGCAGATTGATAAAAGTCAAATGGAATTTCTTGATAAAAAGCCAGGATAGACAAAACAAAACCAAGGAATTCCACCACGTGGTGGTCTGAGGCCTTAGTCATTCAACCTCAGCTAAAGCAGAGGGTGATATTGGGAAGAAGGTTCAGTGAACAAAGATTTGAGAGGGGTAGGCTGGTCTTCACCTGCACAGGGGAAGCTGCATGCGTTTATATGCAAATACCCTTTACAAAGGCCACCCTCATGCAGCCTCTACCACTCCACCCATGAAATTAACCTTTTTTCAGAAGATATATTTTGGGATCATAAAAAATTGCTCCTCTACAAAGATAAACATCCCGATGGCACGTCAGAAGTTATTTCTGTGAAAAGTTGCCTTTTCAATTTTCCCTGTCCCAGCCGAGGAGGGAGTCCAGGAAGAACCTGGATCTAGATTCACTCTTTCAGAAATCCACTCAATTAGCACATGAATTGAGTCAACTCCCCTACACGCCCTTCCGCCTTCATTTGTTTCCCTAGTTAAAGAGAGCGTTATTTTATAGAAATAGTCCAGTTCTCCCTAAGTGGAAAGAAAGTCCAAGCTCTTCTTCACTCCTTTCCCTCTGTCTAGAGGATCAGATGTGAAACTCTGTGACGTCAGCTTCCAGAAACTGATAATTTTCCTTTCATTCTCTTTCCTTTCCTAATGCCAAATGGCCACTTTCTCACCTGGAAGGAAATAGACCTCACTACGGGCCTGGACCTCGGCCTTTTTAGGCAATTCCTCATTGTATCCTAGTTATAAGCCTGACTGGTGATTCTTGCATAAAAACTTTCTAAGTTTTTGGTTTCGATGAATAGTTCTTTTCCAATCTTTCTCACGGAATTGATGGGGAGAGTATCATGGCTATTGAATAGGTTTCTTCAGATGCAGGTATTAATAACATTGGTATTATTAAAGTTTTCACTAGGAATTTTTTTCTTAATATCTACTACATACTTAGAAATGCTTCAAAGCTTTACATTCTTTTCAACACACACACACATACTTACTTTTTTACTTTGTTTGGGAAAATTCACTACGTGCTTGAAACCTCAGTAGTAATCTTAAGATGGCCATCTTATTAAGTTGCAAAAAATGTAGCCTAAATACCCTAGTTTATAATTCCACAAAGTGCTTGGAGGAGGCGCAGTAGGAATGATGAATGGGAAAGATGGGATTATTACTCAAGTCTCATTTGCGACAGCTGACTTCCGTGGTATTTATCTTACATTTTTCTTTTTGGCTGTGTGTGTGAGTGTAATACACTTTATATATTAGCATTGGTCCATCTATTATTATATTGGCAGCAGGAGATTTTCATTGATTAGTTTCTCTCTATTTGCTTTTTTCTTTCTCTAAACCTTCATGCTGTAATGCAGAAGATTTATTTTCAATGATTTATTAAAATGTAATTTTAAGGTGACTCCTTATCAAGGAAGTAATCTGCAGGCTATCTTTGTTTAAACTTGCAACCTGCTTTGTCAAGGAAAACTGCTTATGAAATTTTCATTATAATAGACAGCTTTTCATAATGAATGAAAAACAGCTATTATGATTGAAAACAAATTGCTCTGAAACATATTCTTTGAAACAATGTGCTGCTTAATTGTATTTTGGAGGAGGGGGAGGCAAAGGCAATTCTATTTAATTGGTTACATTTTTCAGTTCTATAAATTAATTTGCACTACCCAATATCACTTAATTTTTCCCTAGGAAAGCTTTTGCTTGCCCTAGCAATATTATAACTGCTAATTCAATTACACTGAAATTGTTTAATAGAAAATATAATTGCTTATTCATACAGAATACCCATTAAAGAAGTGCAAAAGCGTGAACCTGGGGGTTAGTGCATATTAATACTTTGGGAATAAAAGATGGGTATGTTGTGCAGAGAAGGTGCTGGCTGATCTTTAATTGTTCATCACCTGCCTCCAAAATAATATGAATGGACCCAAACTAAATGACCACTCATTACAAGTTTCAATTTAGGAGCTTGGCTGGGGTCAGCAGATTGCTTATGCTGATCGCAATGATTTGAAGTTGTGATTACCATAAGCAATTTAAATTTTATTGATCTCCCCTTCTGAAAGTTGTAATTGAGCATGGATGTTGGACCCAGAGCTCTCCAAACTAAATTGTGCTCTGAAACCCTTGCTGGATTCCTGCAAGAATCAATAAGCAGTCAGTCACATTAACAATGAAATAGGTCCATTAACATACGCTGCTATTGGTGAAACTTTATTTAGGAAGGGTGTTAGTTCACTTCATTGTTTTATCAATGAATCTTGGCTGTATGAGGAAACATATTGCTTTAATATGTGTAATAAGCTTGTATGAAAATGAAATTATATATTATAAATACAGGGAATATGACTAGGTAGGCAGTTGAGTTCTTATAGAGGAGTCATTGTGATTCATATCATCATTTGACTGTAAACAGAGGTTTCCTATGACTGGAATTGCAGCTTGCCAGCTGCAGTGCTTTGCAGTAATTCAGAATTTTCCCCTTTATTAGATACAAGGTTTCCCTCCATCAAGGTTAAGTACATCTTCAAGTCTCCATGTTCGCTGCTAAGCGTGGCTTGTTAGGGAAGCTATATGGCCCCCTGCTCCCAAGCTGGAGAAGAAGAGCGGTGGATGCTAACAAATCTGAAAGGTTTCCAGTCATTGGAGACTGCATTTTATACTCAACAACGAGGGGCCACTAATTATTGTCAAATTATAAAGTACTTATAGGAGTCTATTATAACTTTATAACAAATGGCATATTATTTATTTTCTAAAATGAATCAGTTATTATTTGTTGCTTCCATTTGCTTTCTTCTCACTTTCTAATCCTCTGATGGTTCACGAACTCTTGTGCAGTCCTAACAGCCAAGGAAATGTTGAATCTCTAGAAGTGTTGGGATAATACCAGCTCAGAGGTAGTACTATGGGGAAAGTACTTACCTTGATGTGGCCAACCCAGGTTTGAGCCCAAGGGTCACATAGGACCATCCCTGAGTTCTGCCTGGAGTGGCTCCTAAGCGCAGAACCAAGGAGTAAATCCTGAACACTGCTGGGTGTGGCTCTCAAGGACTCCCTCCAAAAATAATGTCATCACCTCAAATAGTTCTTGCTAAGCCCTGAATTTTGGGGGTATCTCAATGACCTACTGTCTGGGTCCTCTAATTTTGCATGGTGTGTTAGAAGAGGGGAAAAAAACAGAATCATGAGTCTTCTGTTTAGTCCTGTTAAGATTCATTTAACCATAGTACACATAGTCAGGCCTTATTTTCCTCTCTCTCTCACTGGATGAGCTTTAATTTGACAGGGGTCAGGTATGGGAGGAAAGCCGAGGCAGAGTGCAATCAAGAACCAGGGAGTAAGGAAGAAGATCTCACCTTGCTCAGACGGTGGCAACAGGTGTTTGCTAAAGTAAGGCAAAGTCTTCAAGAACTCGGTTTCTCAGTTATATCAGTTATGTCCAGGCCCTTGATGATATAAATTTTGCTGGAATTTTACTTGGAATATGTCCTTGGGTTCCATCTTTTAAAGGGAGGCTCTACATGGGGGCTTTGTGCAGTTGAAAATAGAAGAAATGGCAGTCATGGGCTCTGAAAGAGGCGTATTTTAGGAATCTGAATGCTTCCATTTTTAACTGCTTGTTTTTATAGAAATAAAAGTCTACATGGATGGGAAATGTGACTTAATCTCTCTTTGTTTCCTCTGTGCTATGAGGATAATAATCCTTATTTTGTACCACAGACTGCATGTTTTTGATAGCTATTATTATCATCCAATGGTGAATGAGAAGCAGGGCATGGCAATTTTCCATGAAAGAAACCAGAAATAGAGATTTTAAGGAAAATATAGTTGAAAAGTTAAAGTTCACAGAGGGCAAAGTGAGGTAGGAGACTCAAAAGATCATTACATCCAGACCAAACGCAAAGCAGCTAAATATGTTGTCACTCAGTCCTTCCCTTTAGATCTCTGTCCCCTCCTGGCACCCCTCAGGTCCCGGTCCTGCCTGACACTCTCTTCCTCATGGTGGCTGTCTTACAGTGCTCATAAATCCCATGGTGCATCTAAATCCAGGTTAGCTTTTGGGGAGGGGGAATTTTATGTTTTGGGTAATGATTATTTTGTTGTGGAGCCAGCTTAATTATTTCAAATCTATTCTCAACACTCTGTATCACTGTATCACTGTCTTCCCGATCATCATCGATTGGCTCGAGTGGGCACCAGTAACATCTCCATATGTCCTGTCTCATGCTAGTAGAGCCAAGGGCACCTGTGTGCTCCAGGAACATAAAGAGCCTCAAACCATTTCATCAGGTCACGGGAATGAGGTCTATAATTGTTACTGGTATTTGGCATATCAAATACGACACAGGTAGCTTGCCAGGCTCTCAACACTCTGTCACTGGTAAATGATCTCACAACTAAATTCAAATTAAATTACAGTTGTGTCTCCTGATCTTACAGTTATATACTTTATCTCTGAGGTGGGTATAAGAACACTGCTGGCTTTATTGCTCACAAGTACATGTAAAACAATCTGCTTACAAGCATCTCACACACTGTCCGACACATAGTGAAGTCTCCATTGTAACGTAAAGGTGGGCAGGAGATAACTCAGAGGATAAGGTGCCTGCCTTGCACAGAACTGAACCCAGTGCTGCATTTGGTCCCCAGGAGTGATCCCTGTGTGCTCAGTCAGTGATAAGCCCTGAGTACTCCCAAGTGTGACCTCAAAACCAAACCAAACCACCATCACTGTTGGATAACCTGTTTAACCATACCCTAGCTAGCTCTGGATCTTTGCATTGCTGATAGGATTATTCTCCTCCTCCATATAAGTCATTTGCATGTCCTTAGGCCAAAGGCTGAGACAAAAGAGAGTTCTTACTGTGTAAACACAAAAGGAGTGTGGGGGGCAGGTACTTGTGGGTCAGTTTGGCTTTTAATGGATAGCTCCTGGACATACCATCATATTTTCTAACTATAAGCTCCAGTACCATTTAGCTTGATTCTATTCCTCATTCCCCCTATACGTTGCTCTAATTCCTCATTCCCCTTATACCAATCTTCTATGAGGGACTGAAAGGTACCAGGAAGAGACACAACTTGACTGCGAAGTGAGACCCTTGGTGTAAACCCTGCTCTGAACCAGCAAAACCAGAATCAGTTTTGTCCTAACAAGTTGTGAATAGTTTTGCAGTAGAAAGCTTACTTAAGAGATACCATGGAACATTTCAAAAATTGTAACCACAGACAGGAACTTGAGGGGTTTGGAAGAGATGATCAATATGATATGGGGAACATCATTTGTATCACTTGTCTTGCCGTGGTTTATAGATTTGCTTGAGCAGGCACCAGCAACATCTCCACAGTCCTGTCTAAGCAAGTGTAGCCTGAGGTCATCTACTCGCTCCAGGAACATGAAGAGCCTCAAACCATTCTCTTGAGGTCATGGGAATGAGGTCCATATTTGCTACTGGTTTTTAGCATATCACATACAACACTAGTAGCTTGCCAGGCTTTGCCGTGTAGGTGGTACACTCTCAGTAGTATGCTCTCACTCAAGCAATATGGGGAAACATAGTTGGATTATATGACGTGATATCCCCATGAAAATACATCCCGTGTATTTTATCTCAGATATAGCTATACCTGGTTCTCTCTCTCTCTCTCTCTCTCTCTCTCTCTCTCTCTCGCTGTGTGTACATAAGAAGCTAGATATAATATTATTGTATTGATTACCAACCTGGGAAAAGAGATGCTCTACATTGGCATCTCTTAAACTGGAGCCATGGGTGAGGCTCCATGGGGATTTGCACCCAGAAAGAACCAATTTTGACTTTGTGAGGTCCTGCTCCCAGGGGAGTCAGAGGTCTTTGGATCTAGTGGGCAGACAAAGATGGTCAAGAGGCATGAGTCTGTGTGGGTGAGTTCGTGCTCGTGCATATGGTCAGGCAGCACTTGGTCTGTGTGAGTTTGTAACCTGAGTGGCAGCGGCAGCGTGTGCTTAATTGTTGGTGTGGAGTGAAGTTGGTAGAAGAGAAAAACTTTTAGATTATCTGTACTGAACTCATAGCCTTTTGTTCATCAGTCATCGGTGCCCGAGCATGACCAGGGAACCCAATGGACCCCAGTATTATTGGGGACCCACACATCCCCGACATCTGGCATCCCTACAAACACCAAGAAAAATAGTTCATTATTTGGAAACAGTGCAGTAGAAATACTTTAATCTACCAAATGCATAGATCTAGAAAGTTTCCAGGCTTTCCATCTTTTTCCTTTTCCTTGGCTAGTAGACATTATGGAAAATTTCTCCCTCCCTTGGGAAAAATGGGTGGAACAGAATGATTTATTTTAGCTGATATGATTTGTTTTTTCAGGCCACCTTCCCCTCAAGGTGTTGCAGGTGTGACTGTCGTGCCCAGCTGCGTTGGCAGGTGGCAGACAGGAAGCAGGCTTGTCTACACCCAGGGCTCTGCCACGTGGGCCCTGGATGGTTGATGCTCTGATATAGAAAAAGCGACCCTCTGGGCTGAACCCAGAGCAATGGCAGAGCCTGGCAAGCTATCCATGGTGTATTCGATATGCCAAAAACAGTAACAATAATGGACCTCCTTCTCAATAAATGGAGATGTTACTGGTGCCCACTCCAGAAAATCGATGAACAACAGGAAGAAAAGTGATACAAGTGAAGTGATGATTTGTTTTTTGATTATATAATTAAAATTTTCAATCCAAGAACCTATGGTAATAATTAAACAAGAACTGGGCGGGAGCGATAGCCCAGCGGGTAGGCGTTTGCCTTGCACGCGGCCCGGCCTGTGCCGGCCTGGGTTCGATCCCGGCATCCCATATGGTCCCCGAGCACCGCCAGGAGTGATTCCTGAGTGCAGAGCCAGGAGAAACCCTGAGCATTGCTGGGTGTGACCCAAAAAAGCAAAAAAAAAAAAATAAATAATTAAACAAGAACTATTTATCTTTTGCCAGAAAGCAAAAGGTAATTCGCAGGCAACAAGTCATCAAGTGCTAGAATTATATTGGAAGGTAGAGCAGTCTTTCATAATCCATAGTGTCCTGAATTCCTACACAAACATATTACTATGATAAATTCCTCAACATTTTAGCACTGGAACTTATAAATGTGTTTGGTTGTTGGTCCACTGTTCTTGGTTGGTAAAAAGCTTTATGTGGTGACTGAGGTTAAGGATACTTTCATCTTTGAGTGCTTTCTGCAGCTCATCTTCAGTCTCACTGATTCTCTCTTCCGCTGCTGTCATCCTACTGTTGAGAGCCCCTATTGTGTTTTTTTATTTCATCTACTGAGTTTTTAAGCAATAATACTTATTTTTGCATGGTTCTCACTTCTGCTCTAATTTCCTCCCATAATTTATTGATTGCCCTTTCAACTGCTTCGTTTATGTTCTGTATTTTATTGGACATCTGCTCCATTTTTTCTTTGATCTCCTTAAACATCCTACCAATTTCTTCTCTAAATTCATTGTCAGAGAGATCATGCACATCTGCATTTTTTTTGAGTCTTCAGGGTTGAATTCTTCTTCTGTTCTTCAAACTGGGGATCTGCGTTGTTTCCCCATGGTGTTGTGGTGTTCAGGGATAGATTCCTCTAGTGTACTGTTTCTTTTTTCTTGAGGGTATTACTTTCCCTTGGTGTTGAATTTCCTAGTTTTTGT
The DNA here is from genome assembly GCA_021461705.1 of Cryptotis parvus. Taxonomy (NCBI): domain Eukaryota; kingdom Metazoa; phylum Chordata; class Mammalia; order Eulipotyphla; family Soricidae; genus Cryptotis; species Cryptotis parvus. The sequence continues at coordinate 357,102 of JAJIBD010030540.1, forward strand.
ATTAATAAGCGGCCGTGTGAGCGTACCCACCCGGCCAGCTGAACACCACAGGGAGAGTACCTGAGGTGGAGACAGGCCGGTGTGAGAGTTCAAAAATTTCCGTTTACTTCTGCTTCCGCTTGGACTTCTGGGGGTAGTAGTTCCACCTTCTGGGGGTATTAGTTCCACCTGGGGCTCTGCCACGACCCCAGGTGCCTGCCCGGCCAGCTGCACCCCCAGGGAGAATACCTGAGGCGGAGAAGGCCAGTGTGAGAATTCAAAATGTCCGTTTACTTCACTTCTGCTTGGACTTCTGGGGGTTGTAGTTCCACCTTCTGCCAAGGCCTGGGGCTCTACCATGACCCCAGGTGCACACCTGGCCAGCCGCACACCTCAGGGAGAATCAGGATACTTTCATCTTAAGGTTTTTTAAGTCTTGCTCCTTTAAATTTGCTGTTATATGTGTGATAAAATGAAAGAAATTAAGACAGGTATTCTCTGAGAGGAGGCTTTTGAATTCCATCTGACTGCGTGTAGGAGTTAGGCTGTGCCTGTTTACCTGATAGAGTAGCACAGTCTATTGCTCAGACATGTAACTACAATCCAGAAACTAACTGCACTCTTATACTAACAGGGTGTCTCTGAAAAGTTTGACCATCTGCTTTCCTGCCACTTCTCTGTCCTGAGATTAGCAGTGTTTTCTTCTTGATTTAGTTTCTTTTTTTCTTTTTTTTTCTTTTTGGGTCACACCTGGCAATGCTCAGGGGTTACTCCTAGCTCTGCACTCAGGAATTACTCCTGGCAGTGCTTGGGGGACCGTATGGGATGCTGGGGATCGAACCCAGGGCGGCATAGGTCTGCCGCGCGCAGGCAAATGCCCTACCTGCTGGGCTATCGCTAATGTCAAAGGGAAGGGTGGTGGCTTGGTGTGTGATTGGTCGGGAAAGGAGAGTTCCACTAGCAGAGACCGCTATTCACTCAGAACAGCTGCAAAGAACAAGGTGAAGACCAAGATTCTGCTTTCTCTATTTTATTCTGAAGGACTTGCATCTTTGCATTTATTTATTTATTTATTTATTTATTTATTTATTTATTTATTTATTTATCTGTTTATTTATTGTCTATTTGTTTGTTTAAGGGACATGCTCAGCGGTATTCAGGAGCTACTTCTGGCTCAGTGCTTGGGGTCACTCCTGGCAGTACTTAGGGGGTTTTTGGTACCAGGAATTGAACTGAGGCTTCCTGCTTTGATGATGGCTCTCTCTCTCTTTATCTCTCTGATCCAGGACTGGCATCATTTGGGAAAGTGATCATCATTTGATCAACTAAATTCAACACTATCTACACCTTATTTTTTTTGTTGTTATTTTATTTTGGGCCTGACCCAGGATTGTTTAGTGGCAACTCCCGACAGTGCTCAGCAGGCATGAGTTGGGACCTGGAACACCTGATGCCAAGATGTGGTCATGCCCATTGAACCACCTCCATCCTACATCCTGTTTTGTTTCTAACTTTTTTAAATCATGGTTCTTTAATAATAATAAAAAAAGTTCAATTGAGTCAACAGAGATATATGGGAAAGGGCTCATTGTCAATTATTATCAGAAAATGCCATGCAAAACAATAAGGTATCAACGTGCAACAGTAACAATGGCATGAATGAAAAGACCTAAAACAATCAGTGCAGGAGGAGATGAACCTAGAACCCTCATTCACGCTTGGTGGGAAGGTCATCTGGCTTGGTCTCTATGGAAGAAAACAGCCACATTAAAAAAAAAGTCTAAATATAATGGGTTGACATCGAAATGGGTCAGATCCTTAGTATTTAAAATCGTGGACCTTGTTTCCAATGTTTTACATCTGTTGACACTTCACACTTCTTCCTGCTAGTTTCTCTTTCACATTCCTAGGTTTGTGTGTGGTTCTGAGATAAAACATAATTCACAACTTTTTATTTTCTTTTGATTTTTATCTGTTTTGTTCTCTCTATTGAAAGGTGAAATTTTATTTTAATGGGAAAACTTGTATATATTTAAAGAGTCAATTACTACCTGTTCATGGATAATTACTCTGTGTAAAACATTGATTACTACAGTCATTACATTTTAAAAAAATACACCTTTTTGTGTTTTGGTCCCAGTTATTGGCAAGTAATCACATGGCCACCCTGAACCGTAAAGTATAATTTTGTGCCGTGGGGGGAAAAAAAGAAGAAATGCCTTTACAAATGGTCCTGGATTTTATGCTTCTTAAAGAACCCTGAAACTGGTAAACATTCAGTTTGGTCAGACCTGATTCTGATAACTAGGAAAGGAACCTACTAGATACAGAAGAACTCACTTTGGAGGAATGTCTTTATTAAAGCTTAGTCATGTCAGGGAAGATGATTTGTCCTTTAGTCTTAAATTCATAAACCTTAATTTTAGGAAGCTTTTTTTTTTGTTTGTTTTTTGGGTCCCACCCAGCAATGCTCTGGGGTTACTCCTGACTCTGCACTCAAGAATAACTCCTGGCAGTGCTTGAGGGACCATATGGGATGCCGGGGTTGGAACCTGGGTTGGCCGTGTGCAGGGCAAGCTGTACTACCCTACCTGCTGTACTATCTTTCCAGCCCCAATATTAGAAAGGTTTTAATTTCACAGAAGGAGTATGGCTGTTACAAGGTTATGAAAACGAGCCTCTTAAACTAAAAGGCAAAGGTTGGGTGGCTAACTCAGAAGATCTTGTTTATAACACATGAGACAGAATGAGCTGCTATAGACTTTAAGAATTTTCAGTTGACGTATTTTCCTCTAGAAAGTAGGAAAGTAGTAGCAATGATAAAAGAGGACTTACATCATTGACTTTTTATTTTTCTTTCTCTTATATACCTTGTTTTCCATGTCAGACACTAAAAAAGCGTTTCCATTCTGAAATCTTAATATTGAGAATTTTGATGTCTTCCTTCCCTAAACAATTCACCTTCCCAATAATTGTGTAGCTCTGTTCACTACCACGTATTCCACAGTTCCATACAAAAGGTAGCCTGACCCTGCGACTTCAAAGTGGGTGGCAGTTGAATTTCATGCATGCCTATTTCTGCTATTAAAATGACAGGAAACACCGCAGAGAGGAATCTTTGAGTTGGGGTGGAAAAGAATCGTCGTATGAAGTAGAAATCTAAGAGCCTTTGGCAGTCACAAACCTCATACAGTGTGATTAATACAAGAAGGTAAAGATAACATGTACCTTCAAGAGCCGCGAAGATGTACAATGTGAAAGGCAAGACAGTACTTACTGGTAAGACAGTACTTTGCTTTCCTGGGTAGCAACTTTTGTTATACAAAAATGCAGAGTACAACTCAGACAACTTTTGATTGTTTATTGAAGTTGCCAGGGAAAAGCATTTTCTTCCATGCTACATTAGCATTTCCTGGTTTAGACCAGCTGATCTCTTTGAATTGGGTTGCATGAACTATCATATCCAATATGTCTAATATGGATATTTAAACCTTTTTCCTTTCAAAACAGAACTGGAGTTCATATTGCATCCAATTTACTCTGAATAAAATTAAAACAGATTGAACTCTTTCTCCCACCATGGCCCCCCATGTTCAAGAATTATTTCTTAAGTAGGCAGATTTTATGTCAGAGGTATTTCTAATAGTCAAGGGTGTCGCTTCACTTAAACAGTTCTTGGAGCTCATCAATAATTTTGTATACCGTAATTATTCACCCTGCACACTCGATATTATGCTTGAAATATTATTCTCTACTTAATTGTTTTCAACAAGCACTTTTACTGCGCATCCACCAGGCAAGAAAGTACCGCTTTGAGTGTTCTGGAACCTTCTGCTTTCATTTATTAATAATTCCCAAACAGAATGTCTGCTTCGACATTAGTTTGTGAAATAGAATAGAATCTTAATTAGTTCAAGAGAAACTCCTACTTAAGTAGTCTTAGAGAAAATGGCCTCATTTCCCCTCTAATATATCCTCCTGTTGTTTGACTGTGATGAGAATTGGTCTTTTAAAAGAGGCCTCAGGTGTGAAACCAACTGTTCAGGCTCATTGTCAGCTGCTGGTTTCTAGAGTATTAATTTAAAATTAGGGAAAATATAAGACAATGTCTACATTGGCCAACTCTATTGCAAAATGGAGCAATTTTCAGTTAAGGGTGCAGCATCCTCTACTGTGCCCTTGAGGAAGATTCAGAAGCTCATTCCGTTTCCATCTGCTTCCGTCATTAGAGAATGCAGTTGATTGATTTACCCTCACTAGCAATAAGAGCGGGTGCTGTTTAACTAAAAGGTTAGTATAGGCATAATATCTATCAGGATTAATAAAATGATATTTGTCAACTATGTACATAATGCTCATTTATCTGGACTATACAATTTTATATGTACACATATATACATTTTTAAAAGATAATTATGGTTTGTGGGGCTTGACAGCTGAAATGACCTTATTCATATTAGGCTTTTGCAGCTACTGAAAAGTGAAAAGTGCAAAACAAGAATGTAGGTCTGTGAGCTTGCTGCTACCTCCTCCCCGTCTTCTTTCCAGGAAATAGATCCTGAATACTGATATCACACACTTCACAACTGATCATTTACCATCTATGATATATTGCTCTTTCAGCAAAATTATCATTAATATAGTGTCATTTAGTGCATATGACTTACTTCACTACTACAAATATAAAATCTTCCTTATGGGGAAGCCTTGGTATATACATTTAAAATAGTATTTTTAAGGGTTCTAACACAGTATTTTGTGCAAAATAGGCACTCAGACTAGAGTAACCAAAAACATTATTTTATATATAACTTATTGCATTCTTCAGTAACTATTTTAACAAAATATCACTTGATCTATCATTTATTGACAGTACATATTTATATATACCGAGTATAGTTTTACATTTTTATATTGTGTTATCCTTACCACACCAAAAGCCAAATTTTTATTGCTATTCCCATGATCAAATTGACCCCACTGTAAGCTTCCCTTCATCCTCTAATTCACATCCTGCTATTTTTACAGAGTCTGAATTATTTTTTTTGTTGTGACATATTAGTTCATTTGCTTTCATTTTCTGCATATGAGAAGAAAACATCGCCCATTCACTTTTTCTATCTTATTTCTTTCAAGTTCATCTCAAGTTCTACATATTTCATCATGGAAAAAAGTTTCTTCCTTTTGATAGTGTATTCTTTTTTTTTTTTTTTGATAGAGTGTATTCTACTGAGTGAGTATACACCATCTTCTCTGCCCAGTCACCCATGCACGGGCATTTAGTTGATTAAAGTAAACAATGCTGCTATGAATAGAGGGATTCATGGGTATGTTTGAATTGGAGTTTATTATTCTTTAGACAAATACCTAGGAGAAAAAAAATTCTGACTAATATGATATTTTTTAGTTTTCTATTTTTAAGGACTCTCCATACAGTTTTTATTAGTGGTGACCCAAACATATATATATATTATTAGTGGAAACCCCAACATTATCTATCTATCTATCTATGTATCTATCTATGTATCTATCTATGTATCTATCTATGTATCTATGTATCTATGTATCTATCTATCTATCTATCTATCTATCTATCTATCTATCTATCTATCTATCTATCTATCTATCTATCTATCTATCTATCTATCTATCTATCTATCTATCTATCTATCTATCTATCTATCTCTCTCTCATCTCTATCTCTCTATCTCTCTCTATCTCTCTCTCTCTCTCTATCTATCTATCTATCTATCTATCTATCTATCTATCTATCTATCTCTATCTCTCTATCTCTCTATCTCTCTATCTCTATCTCTCTGTATCTCTCTGTATCTCTCTGTATCTCTCTGTATCTCTCTGTATCTCTCTCTCCATCTCTCTCTCCATCTCTCTCTCCATCTCTATCTATCTCTCTCTACTCTCTATCTCTCTATCTCTTTCTATCTCTCTATCTCTCTATCTCTCTCTCCATCTCTATCTATCTATCTATCTATCTATCTATCTATCTATCTATCTATCTATCTATCTATCTATCTATCTATCTATCTATCTATCTATCTATCTATCTATCTATCTATCTATCTATCTATCTATCTATCTATCTATCTATCTATCTATCTATCTATCTATCTCTATAGACACAGTTACACGGGGTAGAGCTGCTACCAGCTCTCCCTGTGCTCAGCTGATCATGAGGTGCCAGGGAGAGAAGGCGGGTTCTAGCCCTGGCCCGCCATCCCTATAGGGCCTTGCAAGACCCAGAGGAACACCCACACCATGAGGGCAGCCATTTTCTAAATTTGGATGCCACAACTCGTCAGAGCTCCACCGAAGAGAAAAGCCCATCTCTCCCCATTGCCATTCATTAGTAAATGCACAAGATGAGAGCCTACTACTGAGAGTATACCACCCGCACGGCAGAACCTGGCAAACTATCTGTGTCATATTTGATATTCCAAAACCCAGCAACAATTATAGACATCATCCCATGACCTGAAGGAATGGTTTGAGGCTATTCGTGTTCCTGGAGCAAGCATGCAGATGCCCTTGGGCATGCTGACAGGATGTGTGGAGATGTTACTGGTGCCCACTTGAACAAATCGATGAATGGGAAGACAAGTGATATAAGTTACACACACACACATTCTCCTCATCAAGGTAGAGTATTTTTGGGGTAAAGTTTTATACAGTAAAGTTGCATGGAGTAGAGGAATAAATACAAACTTGTGGGAGTCAGAGGTTAGGTAAGACAGAGAAGGGAACAGAGTGCTAATAATTGTAAAAAGTGCTAATACCAACCTAAAACTGAGCATTAAATACAGGCAAAAGATACACATGATAACTTCTAGATGTATGCATTGCAATCCACAGTGTGTAAGAGAAGGAAGAGAGAAAGAGAGATAGAGAGAGAGATAAAGAACCTGCCATAGAACCTGCAGGCTAGGGGAGGGGGAGGGAATCAGGGACATTGGTGGTGGGAAATGGGCACTGGTGGAGGGACGGGTGCTGGAACACTGTATGACCGTAACCCAATCATGAACATTTTTGTAATTGTATACCTCATGGTGGTATAATAAAAATATTAAACTTAAAAAATAATAAAAAAATAAAGTGTGAAAGGGGGAAAAGGGATAAATATTGCAGAGTGCCCCCTTCACTGCATATATTTACCCCTTCCTTCATGTAGGACCCCATCTTTTGTTTCAGCAGGGGTCAGGATTATCTTGATAGGGACTCTTCTGCCTCACCTATGTCAAACATCTCATCCTTTCTTTAGCAATGAAACTGTTTTCATAGTCCATTTCTTTTACCTTTTAGGACCCATGTTTGACCCCTCTTCATACTTTTGAGATGAGTAGTCCTTGGTGATGGTTAGAAAGACAAAGCAGAAAGAATTAAGACAACAAATCTATTTATTTGTGTATTCTACAGATTTCAATTGTGTTTGAGTAATTGTATTTGTTTTTTTTAAAAATTTTTATTATACCACTGTGAGACATACAAATACCACTGTGAGACATACAATTACAAAGGTGTTCATAATTGGTTCTTGGTAATACAATATTCCAGCACCAGTCCCTCGACCAGTGCCCCATTTGCACCACCAATGTACTCCACCCCTCCTGCCCACCCCAGGCTGCCTCAATAGCAGGTAACCCCGTTTCCTCTCTTTCTCTCTCTGTCTCTCTCTGTCTCTGCATCTCTCTTCCTCTTCTTTTACACATTGTAGCTAGCCCTGCAGATATTTAGTGTTTATCACTTAAGTCTCTTTGTGTATATTCAATGGTGAGTTTTAGTCTGCCATTACCATTTCCCACACTTAGTAGAACACTGATATCTATTTATATCCTATTAATGAATGCAGTCGTTATATATCTGTCCTTTTCCTTCTGACTCATTTCACTCAGCATGAGTGATTGTATTTGGAGATAAGTCTGTTCCTGGAGAATGGTAGTGTTCTGACAAACATACATGCATACAACTTCTTTATAAAGGTGCCGCTTTAGCATGCCTGGGACTCTCTCTTCCTCTGGTCAGTTTATCGGGTTGATAAGAGTCTGGGGCTAGTTGTGAAAGCATTTTTGACCAATTGGAGAGTGAATATGAGTAAAGTTGTCTACTCTTAATTACACTGTGGGTCAAAATTGTGAAGGTTGAGTCTTTTTGTAGTGAGGCCTTTCCCTTCAGGGAAAGTCAATTCTTCCCAAAATCAGAGTCAGCTGCATTTTGGCGGGGAGGGGGGGGGTCATACCCGGGGATGGGGGTCATACCCTGTGATGCTCAGGAGTTTCTCCTGGATCTGCACTCAGGATTTACTCTTCCTTTATGGCAATAAATGCTTGGGGACCATATGGTGCTTGGGGACCATATGGGATGCTGGGGATTGAACCTGGTCAGCTGCGTGCAAGGCAAAAGACCTCCCCACTGTGCTATGGCTCTGGCCCCGGCTGCCTTTGTTTGGCTCTGCAATACCTTAATTGTCTCCGTGAGATTTAACACAAGTTTCTTTCCTCTGTATGATGAACTGTACAAAAAACTGAGACTTAACCTGGGATAATTAAATTACTCCCATCAATCCCAATATTTATGTCTTCACAAAAAATTATACACAAATTGAACAAAATTGTTTGATATTCTTCTTACCAGAAATCAGATTTCTGTACAGATTCTAAGTGAGAAGTCATCTTAAGCCCCAACAACATATGTGAATTGATTCTCCAGAATATAGATTTTCAAGAATATTACTGATTCTTAAATTTTTTGACCAATATTAGAATATGTTTTACTCTAATCTACTGAAGATTATTTCCTCTAAGTTGATTGTTATATGTTATTTATAGTATAAAAGGAAATGTTTGGAGCTTTGATAAGTAAGAAAGAATCAAGAGCTAGCTAGAACTATTTAGTTTCATGGCTACTCCACAGTTGGAATTTTCAGGATTTTTTGCTAAAAAAATGTTATCCTGAACTTAAAATCAAGAAAGCAATGCTAATTTCTCATTAGTGTTACATACAGATAAGCACCATAAAAAAGCTTTTACAAAAGAAAAGCACCATATAGAAATTAGTTCATTTGGTTTAGAGCAATAAATTTAAGCTTAGGTTCATGTAGGTTAGTTCAGCAGCAATGCAATTTGCTCAACCACAAACACAACTTTCAAGCAAAGGATTTTCAATTGTTGAAGTTATCAATTTGGTCTGAGCAAACAGAAGTTGCTCCTGTAACAACTGTTTGCTCTAGAAGCTTCTGGTATGTGTGTTCCCTTGAGACTCTCTGAGATTTGTGTTTTGTTGATCCTCATCATAGTACTATAGTTTGTATAGATAACTTATACTGACATATCAATATAATAATTAAGAGTTTTTAAGCATCTACTGCTCAATTTTAAGCAATGAATTGAATAATTGCATACTAAAAATACAGTTCTTTGAAGATCATTGGCACTATTTCTAAAGTTGGACTTGTTATTTTCCATGTAATTTTTTAAAATAACATCAGTCCTTGATAACGGACTCAAAAAATTACTCAAGCATTAATTTTTTTAAAAATTAAAACTATGTTAAGAACCTTGTTTTTTGAGATTATTTTAAATAAAACCACTTCCATGCTCCCTTTATTTGAAAGCATTTTAAACCTAAAACTATCAAGTTTCGAGATTCATTTAATTTTTACTTCTTTTAAGTACCCAGCAAAAACATCTGCCATCTGGCACAGAAATTACCTCATATGGTGGGAGGAGAGAATAGATTTATTTTAAAGTTCTTTGTCTTTAATACTTTTTCCCTGCTGTATTTTCCACTAACATAATTTGAACCTGACTGTATTTAAATAACCATTTATCGCCATAATGGAAGAGCGGACTTAAAAATACATAACTGCTATCATTCCAGGAGACCATATTAAGGAAACATAGAATTTACCATTCTAGATCAGACCATTTGTCTGTCTTGTCTAACGTTTGCCTCTGGCAGTGACCAATATTGAGGACAAGAGATAGCAGCAGAGATATGCAACCTGAGTACAAACCATTTTTTTTAGGGAAATAATTATTTTCTCAGTTGGGAATCGTGACACAATGGGATATTACCATTCAATCACCCCCACCTGCTTAGATCATTATTTTTGCAATCAATAAACTAATAGGTTCTGTTAAAATTATTTTACTGAAATATATTTAATAATACGTTGTATATTAAATATATTTATATCTAATTGTCGGGCGCTCCGCCGGGTCCCTGACAGTGCCGGGAAGCGAAGTTCCCTTCTACCTCCGAAGCCGGCGAGGAATGGATGAACACTCAGGAATCCGATGCAGTTTTAAAAGGCTTTACTTATCACAGGTTCAGGCATACAAATCAGCAAAAGGAAAAGCCCGGTGCTTAGGATTCCAGGCTAGAACCCCAGCCATGTGTAGGCCAAGATGGCGACCACCACGTGTAAAGGCCTTGTACAAGGAGAAGAAGACTTCCAAGAAGGGTGCGAGCTCACAAAGAGAGCGCCCACAAAGCGCTCGAGAGTGAAAACCGGCTAGTTTATACCCCTGCAACTCAGACCTTCCTCCCACTGTTATGGAAAGCAGGGAGTGTCAAATGTCCTTAGGTAATCCCCTCCCTGCACCTCACCTAGGCCCTTTAGTATGCTAATGTTTTGAGCCAAATGCAGCGGCCCTAAAAGGAGTCCTGCAACATCTAATAATATATTAAATACATTAAATATATTTAATAATCGGTTGTATTTCTCTACATGAAACCATTTTCTGTGCCTAGTATTTATTAGTGCTGTGATTAGTTATGAGAAAATATTGGGAGATTTATGCTATATAAGTCAAAGAAAAACCCTTTGGTTTTGACTTTTAGTTCTTAGTCTCGATAAAAATGTATTTACTACTAAAGATCAGCTTCCATGCCCAGAAGACAATCTATCACTGTCTTCCCATTTATCATCGATTTGCTCGAGCGGGCACCAGTAACATCTCCATATGACCTGTCTCATGCAAGTAGAGCTCAAGGGCACCTGCTTGCTCCAGGAACATAAAGAGCCTCAAACCATTCCATCAGGTGATGGGAATGAGGTCTATAATTGTTACTGGTATTTGGCATATCAAATATGACACGGGTAGCTTGCCAGGCTCGGCCATGCGGGTAGAATACTCTTGTAGTCATCTCTAAATCCAGCATTTATTGATGAACCGCATGGCTGCAAGCAGCCACAGGAGCTGGGCTGTGATAAGCTGGTCTGCTGAGTGGAGTTCTGACGAGGGGGAAGTCCGGATGTGGAAAATGGAGGTCCTCATGGAGTGGGGGATCATCTGGCTTGTGAGACTGCTGGGGTGGCAGGCCAGGGATAGAACCTGCCATCCCTCCCGGGAGCCTCATGAGCAGCTGGGCACAGTGAGAGCCAGTAGCAGCTCTGCCCTATGTCTGTCTTGAATAATGTCTTAGCATTAGAAGACAATCTAATGCTATCTAATTTTACACTAAATTTACTAATGATAGTAGGGGAATAATCTTATTCTGAGTGATTAATGGGTTGACCAGAATGGAGGCCTACACATTTTTATCTTCCTTGACAACTCACCAATGCTGTTGAAAAAATATCAAGAAGACAAATTCATCTCTTGTTCTGTTTCTGAAGTTATAGGTAGATGCATTGAACAGAATTATTTATCGGTTGAGAGTGCATGCGTGCGCACACTAACCTGCACATACATTTCTCGATTACAACAGTCACATCTTAAGCTTTCTGATGTTCTCCGAATTCATTATTTGCTTTCATCCTGTCCCCTGCTAATCCCCTCTTTACCTCGCCCTAAAATACTTTATGTTCAGTTGAGATGACACACATCATCACATTATTCTGTAGAACCCTTCAGGGATTGTAATGTAACCCCTCAAGGGATAGTGAGAGCATCAACTGTGCATATTCTCTTAGCCAGCTTCCCACCTGGCCCATAGAAGTTACTTATAAAATAGAGTTTTTTTAAAATCTCCAATGCCAGGAAAAAGACTGAGGGTCAAAATTAGTCTCTGTCAATTAACAAGACTGCCAAAAAAATCTATACGTAACATGGCTGATGTTGCCACCTGCTTTGAACAAGAACTTCCTCTAAATAGTCAGAAATCTAGAGATTTAAATCATTTGGGTAAACACCTGCTCAGCTGATTACTAATCTGAGCCGGAGATGGCAGGCGTTTGTGGCTGGAAATGGTGTCATAAGACCTTTCTTCTGAGTGCTGAATGTCACCTGCTCATTGAATAAACTCTTCCTTAAATGACTGGTACCTTTGGAGATACTTTTTCAAAATTTGTTTGGATAGTTATTGGGGGATAATTCAGTCAAATGGGCCATGGCTAGCCGAGGATATCTAAGTGCAGGTGCTGGCAGCGTGAACGAGACCGAGTGTGCTCTTTTAATAGATAAGCTGTGAAAATAGCTCCCTTCAATTGACTTTGTAGCTTACTAGCAGCAGAAGGAGAGAAACTCAAAAACTATATGCCTTCCCCCAAAAGCCCAAAACGAAAACAACTCATCTAGTTGTCCTGGACAGGATTCCTTCTCTTGCATTTTAAAGGTTAAACTTTCCTTAGGAGGCATAAGACCTTCCTTAGAGCATGAACCTCTACTTCGTATTAATCCCTGATTTAGTTGGAAATAAACCTTGCCAAGACGCTACCCACAATTCTACTAGACAGTTTTATAATCTGTGCCAGAATTTGATTCTAGTGTCGCTTCATTTATCCTCTCAGTAAGAGGTTCTTAAAGGGAATGAGCTTTTTTAACCATTTGTATTAAGGTACTGGGATTCACATTACTGTTAATTATAATTTTCATACATTTTGAATTCTAATGTCACTCCCATCACCAGACTGTCTCCCACCACTGACCCAAGGACCCCTCCCCAAACCCGTCCTCATCTAAGTTTAGTTCTACAAACAAAATCTCCAGTTCCAAGATGACCACTTGCTGTTTCCTTATCTTCACCCCACATAGGGAAGAATTTTTTAATTTATTGTGAGACAGAGATGCCTATTAACATACAGCTGAGTAGAGCTAAACTACTGAAATTCCACAGAATTGTAAATGAATGATTCTTTTTTGTAGGTATATAAATTTAAAAATTTATAGGAATAATTATGTGCTAGTACATTTTAAAATTTACATGAGATAAATAAGTCCTACAAATGTAAAATTTAATAAGAGTGAGGAGAATTAAGAAATTTTAGGGGAAAATATGAATAGGTCTATAAAAGTATAAAAGCGCTTTTATCAGAAGAAAGGGAACATTGTATTTATTTTAGAAAATAATATATTCTATGAACTGTTTAACTATTTGTGTTAGTAAGTAAAAGATTATAATAAAAATCTCTCTGGATGTTAAAAACACCTGATCATATATACATCATTCAATACAATGAAATGTTAATTCATTATTGAAAATGTACAAAATCCATTAGCAAGCCAGGAGTAAATGAACCTTTCTTAATCTAGTAGAAGCAAGCGTAAGTGCTATGAGTGAATGCCTTACTCAATGTCAAGTTCTGAGAAGTTAGTTCTATCATTTAAAGAAACTCCTGTAATGCTTCATGCAAAACTGGGTCAGGGCTAAGGATTCCTTTAAGAGCTGTTGCCTGCCACTGAAGTTCTGTATCCTTCCTTCCAGTCGGAATGATAATCTATCTGAATAGAGAATTCTTCGTGAAACATTCATTTCATTAAGTACTATATCCTGCCATTCTCTTCTGGTGTGTTGACTCTCATTTGACAGATCTGCTGTGAATCTTATGGGCTTTCCTTTGTGTGTAAGTTCCTTTGTTTGATCTTGGTGCTTTGAATATTCTGTGTATCTTTGGCTTTTGTCATTCTGAGCACAAGTGTCTAGAAGTTTTTCTGTTTGGGTCTGTTTTCACTGGACCCTTACAATACTCTTAGGTCTGGGAGCCCATACTCCTGAAATCTGGGAAATTCTTATCTATGATTTCTTTAGTGTTTCTTCATCAAATTTGCCTGTATGTTTTTCAGAGACTGCATTGGTTATTATTTTGTTCCTCTTGTCTTTCGTCTCATAATTTTTTGGTGTGCTCTTCATTCTTTTTAGATGTTTCCCCATTTTCTGTTGTTTTTAGAGATTTCCTTCTTCTCAACTTGGAGCTCCTTAATCTTTTTCTCAGTTGCTGTTATTCTGCACAGAACTTCTATTGATCTTCTTTTCTTTCTTTCTTTCTTTCTTTCTTTCTTTCTTTCTTTCTTTCTTTCTTTCTTTCTTTCTTTCTTTCTTTCTTTCTTTTCTTTCTTTCTTTCTTTCTTTCTTTCTTTCTTTCTTTCTTTCTTTCTTTCTTTCTTTCTTTCTTTCTTTCTTTCTTTCTTTCTTTCTTTCTTTCTTTCTTTCTTTCTTTCTTTCTTTCTTTCTTTCTTTCTTTTTTCCTTCCTTCCTTCCTTCCTTCCTTCCTTCCTTCTTTCCTTCCTTCCTTCCTTCCTTCCTTCCTTCCTTCCTTCTTTTTCCTTCCTTCCTTCCTTCCTTCCTTCCTTCCTTCCTTCCTTCTTTCCTTCCTTCCTTCCTTCCTTCCTTCCTTCCTTTCCTTCCTTCCTTCCTTCTTTTCCTTCCTTCCTTCCTTCCTTCCTTTCCTTCCTTCCTTTCCTTCCTTCCTTCCTTCCTTCCTTCCTTCCTTCCTTCCTTCCTTCCTTCCTTCCTCTTTCCTTTCCTTTCCTTTTCCTTTTCCTTCCTTTCCTTTCCTTTCCTTTTCCTTTCCTTTCCTTCTTTCCTTTCCTTTCCTTTCCTTTCTTTCCTTTCCTTTCCTTTCCTTTCCTTTCCTTTTCCTTTCCTTTCCTTTCCTTTCCTTTCCTTTCCCTTTCCTTTCCTTTCCTTTCCTTTCCTTTCCTTTCCTTTCCCTTTCCTTTCCTTTCCTTTCCTTTCCTTTCCTTTCCTTTCCCTTTCCTTTTCTTTATTCCCTTCCCTTCCCTTTTCCTTCTTTTCTTTCTTTCCTTTATTTTCTTTCTCTTTCCTCTCTTTTTCTTTTGTTTTTGGGGCCATCACAAGAAATGCTCAGGGGTTATTCTTGGCTCTGCATTCAGGAATTACTTTTAGTGGTGCTTGGGGACCATATGAGATTTTGGGATCCAACCTGGGCGGACTGAAGGCAAGGCAAATGCCCTACCCTCTGTGATATCTCTTCAGCACCCTACTGAAGGTTTTTTAAATATGTACCATACACTTCATTTCTGTCATTTATGACAATAGTTTTCTCATTTTTGTCTCTCATAATACTTGTACTTTGTTGATTACCCCAGCCATCAGCTCTTTGAGCTCATTAAACATCCTTACCATGATGTCACTGAAGTTATGCTCTGAGAATTTATAAAGGTTCCTGTTGCAAGTTAGGCTTTTCAAGTTACTATTTTCATTTACCTAACATGGTAGGAGTCTGCCAGTCTCCCCATTGTGTTTTTTGTGTTTCTGTATTATGAGTGAATCTTTGTAGTTAGCTCCCTAGGAGTATGTGAGAGATTAAGTTGGGAATTGTTCTTTTTTATTCTCATGTGTCTTTATCCAGCATCTGTGTGAAATTGGATGTGTAGAGCTCTCACATGGTCGTGTACTTTTATGTGTTATTCAGGAGACGGGGTGATGGTACAGAGGTCAGGCATGGGGACTGCCAGGACCTTGCAGCAAGGGAAGGGAATCTGTCTCTAGTTACAAGAGGGCACCAGAAATGTCAACCAGGAGATGAATCTCACTTGGCAGGGTGGTGGGGTAAGCAGAGAATCAGGCAGTGTCGAATTGGGCTCCTTGGTTGGGCAGAGGTCAGACGTGGAGGCTGCCAAAACCTAGATAGAAGGGAGAGGAATCTGCCTCTAGTCCCAAGAAGGCTCCAAGGGAACAATTTTGTCTTTAAAGCTCTTCCCTCCCCTGGTTTGTGGCAGTGTCTTTAGGGAGCAGAATACTGCTAAGAGATTCTACACCATGCAGGACGCTCATATCAAAGCAAGTTTGGTCCCAGGTGGCAGCAGTGCAAAGAGAAGAAACCGTGGACTTAGTAAAGGAACAAGGAACACACCAGAGGGATTATTGAACTGTCAGACCACACACTCTGGAATGAGAATTAGAGGCATGATACTGTGAATTAGGCATAAACAGAGGCAGTTGCTGAAGTAAGGCATTGGAATTTTAAGACCCATTTTAGTATCTTTTCCAAGAACCGGGAAAGGTTTCCCTTCTATTTCTGCTGTCAGTTTTTCTGGTGTTGCAGATGTTTCTTAGTTCCCCACACCATTCTTCTCTTCCCTCTGCCCCACAGCCACACATACACATGGGCTTTAAATCCAAATTTTCACATGTGCCAAGGATGTGCCCCATTGTAGAGGCACTTTCTGGACCTCCACCTGATTATATTGTCTGTGTTGTGGTTGGTCATGCTCTTGTGTCATGTCTTCTGCTGCTACTTGCAAATCAGTTTGACCACTGACAATGCAACACCTTGATTTTTATCTAAAAATCTGTGTCATCTTGCATGCTCACAACTATATACCTGACCTGAACAGAATGTGCAGTAACGGTTATGGACAAGCTCCTATGGAAAGATATCTTCCTCTATTAATATAATATGAACATGATGATGTGCCCTCTCCAACAGTTGGAAACAAACATTTATCCAGTCCCTGCCTCACTTTTTACTCCTCCCACTCCTCTTACCCTTTCACCATTTTATTCCCATTTGCAAAATGTAATCAAAGTTACAGGGTATGCAAAAGTTTCTTTATAGTTTCCGATGAAAAAATTTCATGGACAATATTTAATTTTTATATTTTCTTTCTTTTTGGGTGGTGTGTGGCACACACAGCAGTGCTCAGGGCTTGGTCCTGGTTCTGTGCTCAGGGATCACTCCTGGTGAACTGTGGGGCTGATTTTGGGTGTCAGGGAGAGAACACACATTTGCCACAGGTGAGACAAATACCCTACCCATAGTACCATCTCTCTAGCCCCTAATTTTATATTTTCTAAGAAGATACATTATTGTCAGATGGACCACTGGGGTTGGGATATTTTTCTTTGTTGAGTTTTATTCAGGCTTTTTCCTTGAAATTGACACTTCAAAAAGGGCATTCAGGATTGGCCTGAATCTTTTTTTTCTTTGTTTTGCTTTTTTGGTCACACCCGGCAATGCTCAGGGGTTACTTCTGGCTCTTTTCTCAGGAATTACTCCTGGCGCTGCTCAGGGGACCATATGGGATGCTGGGGATCGAACCCAGTTGGCCACGTGCAAGGTAGACGCCTTACCCGCTGTGCTATTGCTCCGGCCCCTTGGCCTGAATCTTAATGCATATCTCCAGTATAATCAAAATTGACTAATCTTGAAAATGTGCATGGTCTTAGACCAGATGTCTCACCTGCTTTTCCATTGTCATTGCTCTTCTATCCACTTAACATGAAAGTCCTGTAGCCTCTGTCTCTTTGATTCCTCTGACTCTGCTACCTCTTATGTTTTTACTTGACCGCTGCAGAAGTGATGAATGGTTGTCTTCAAATTATATTTGGAGAGTCGTTGTAAGAGTGACACTAAGATCCAAAATCAGGGAAGATGTTTTTAATTCGGAGGCCTGTATATTTGTGCATGGCATGAAAGGTGAACTAAGAAGGTATTAATCTTATTTTCTCCTCTCATTTTACATGAAAGCTGTCATTATTGGGATACGACTAAAATGAGCATAAGTATGATAAATGATAAGCGTGCATGGATGTCAATAGACTTCTCTGAGAGAGCATTTGCTAATCAACCGGTGCAGTAGGCTAATGCATTGTGTGAACAAGAACCTCAGAGAAATTCTAAATTTGTAACTCAGGGAAGCTTGGCATTTAACTTGAACTGCTTTTGGCTTGAGGTGAAACAAAGGGTACAATCACATTCCATTTGTGGATTACAACGGCAAATCATGTTTCAGAAGGTGCCTTTGCAAGACCATGTAAAGCACAAACCCAAGTCTTTGTTCCTAAAAAGGTCCAGAATACACATAGGTTGTTTCACGAATGTTAAATAATGTTAATACAGATGACTGAGAGTACCACACCTATCTTTCTAATGAATGGTGGAAGAGTTAGCGAATCAATTACTTCTAATTTTAAAAGCTCCTCTTTATATGTTAAAGCGGATAAACATGATTTTTAAAATGCAAGTGCTGGGATATCTATGTTATGGGAGGCTTATTTTAGAACACATTAAAGAGCTTAATCCTAATTGTTTATAAAGAGGCAGGTCCCAGTGCTTTCTGATGAGCTCATAGTCTCACATAGTTCCATTGTTATGAACCCTGTTTTCCTTATTCTATGAAACAACAAACTGGAAAAGTAGGAGGTCTGTGGTTTGGTTATGTAATCTACAAAACATTTTTTTTCTACTCCTCAAGAAGAATAAAAGAGATGGAAATGGATCTGAATAGGAATATAATTAAGTTTTTTAAAAATAGCAATTCTATTGCTATTCTTGGAAGGCATAGAAGCTTATTGATATGAGCTCTTCTGGTATTTCAGAAGTATTTTTCTTACTACTTTGGGATAACTGATTAGTAAATTAATATTTACTGAACATCTATTGTGTGTTTATACAGTTTACCTGAAAACTCATTGTCACATGAACAAAGCACAGCCTTCTGACATAGTATTCAGGAAAGGGAGTATGGGGGCGAGAAAGAGGGAGAGAGAGAGGAGAGAGAGGAGAGAGAGAGATTGAGACTGACCAGAGGAAACAGGTGTCTCTGCAGCTGTCCTAGTATCTATAGTCAAATGTCCCCTGAACTCTGTTGAATAAGGAATTGGTTATGTAGGTGCAGATGGTGGAGATTAACCGAAGAAGAAGAGAGAGGAATCATCATAGAGGTTGTAGCTAAGAGTGGAATGAAGTGATGAAAGAACAAATAACGATTCTTCACATCTTTAAACCTCATAAGCTTGCTGGCACATCTCAAATACTTTATAGGGTACAGAGGGAGCCAGCGGGGATTGCATAGTAATTTTTGGTTTTATTTATAATTAACTAAATCAATATTGGCCTCTGTTATTTTTAATTTATTAATTAAGTGCACAATCATAGTACTTCGTCTGTATGTCAGTTATTCTCATGAACATCCAGAAAGGACAGTCTATTAACATGCTGGTACACCACAGCTTTCTCTCAGTCAGCATTCACACTTTCTGTCTACGTTACTTCTGACCCAATACTATAGATAAACAAAAATGGCTGAGCCTAGACCTTGTACTTGCAAGGCCACCCTCTGCTCCCTGTACTATTTCCCTGGCACCAATTCTTTGCCTTGAAATGTGCTGAGACTGCTCCTACATCAGCATCATGGTCATGGTTGGTAAAATATATTGGTTCATTATAATCATTTTGTTACTTACGCCAAAAAATGATGAGTCTCCTTGGAGGATAATTTTTAGATGAGGTGGAGTCTGAAAAAGAAGTTCATATTGATCATAGGCATTAAGAGCTTTCTAGATAGAAATGCAAAGGTGAGAAAGAATTTAGTGTTGGTCAGGTGCTGCTTTTTTTTCTGACAAAAAATGAAGATCGTTTGCCAAAATTAAGTGGAATTAAGGGTGTTTCTGCTTTGTTTGGCGGATAAATAAAATCTCTGGGCAGAGATTTTGGCCAAGAAGTCAGGACATCTGGATTTAGCTTTGTAATTCTGAGCCAATCAGTCTTAATGTATCATTTTAATTCTCCTAATCATAGAATGAGGGTGAAACACATATTTGTCAATTATGCAATGCACATCTTTGTTGCAGAAGAGCTTCTAGAGTGAATAAGAACAGAAAACAGTTTGCTTTGAGGTATTAGCAGAAAGATACTAAGGAACTAGTTTAAGATCAGATTTTCATTAAAGAGAGAGAGAGAGAGAGAGTGTGTGTGTGTGTGTGTGTGTGTGCTTTGTTTTGCTAAAAAGAAATTTAAGTTTCAAGTTCATCCTGTTCTTTTTGTAAAATTTGTAAAAAGCCTTTGGCTTTTCTTAAGCATAAGATAAAATTTCTTGCCCTTAGTGTGGTAGATTATCATCCATTTTCATTAACATTCAGAGGCCACTCATAATAACATCCACTCTAGAGGGACTCAGCTTGCTGTATGCCTACTGCTTCCCAGTGACTTCTCCAGTCCTGCAAATTAGCAGAGATGAAGGTGCTGAACTTCGCTTCCACTGCTGAACTATTGAACTATGCAGTATGACCACTATTCCTTCAACTTCACACCAAAGACACCAATATCACTGTGGAAGTCCAGAGGCATGAGATATCCATCACTGCTTCTAGGGCCGAATCACTAAGCTCAGAAGGGAACCCTGAAAATCATGCCAGAGAAAAGCAGACAAAATGGGGAAACTGCATGACACCTGACCAGGCTCAACGAGTGGAGCTAATAGACTAGGCGGCTCTGTCACTACCAACTGGCTTTTTAGATAAGGATTTTTAGGGACAGCATGACACAGATATTTAATGAGTTTAAGACAACAACAACAACAACAACAGCAACAAGACAAAACACTGGTACAGGTTCAAGAATGTATGAAAGCAGAAAAGTGAGAACTATAATCAGAAATGACAGAACTGGAGTATGGGAGGTGAATAAAAACGAATAATCAACACCAAACCTCAGTGGAAGGCCTAAATAGCAAAGTAACTACTGAGGAAGAAAAAAATTAGTGAGCTCCACGATGAGACTAAAGAAACCTTTAAAAACTAACAGAGGATGGAAGAAAGTCTGAAATGAACATCACATGAGAACTATGGGATGAGTTCAAGAGGAATAATTTAAGAATTATGGAGACCCTACGGAATGCAAAGGTAAATATGATAAAAACAAAATAGTTCAATAAATCATGGATCTTCTTTCCCCAGAGCTGAGAAGTGCTTGATCCATATTAAAGGGGCTTAAAGGATCCCAGCCAAAAAGGATCTAAATAGAAAAAAAATGCAAAACTGATTGTAATCTGAATGACAAAATTAAAAGGCAGAGATAGAATATTGAAAGTGGAAAGATGAAAGAAGGAACTCACAAACAGAGGAAATACTGTATGCTTTACAGCAGAATAAAACGAATAAAATGTTTTATTCATGATAAAACAAATGCTTACCAAGAACACTTTAGCTAGATTATCACTCTGATTTCAAGGAATGATACAAAATTTCATGGATAAGCAAGAGTTTATGTACTATGATATTTTGAAAAATACATAGATCAAATGCTGATTTCTTTGTTTTTTTTTTTTGAGTCACACCCTGAGATGCTTAGGGGTTACTCCTGGCTCTGCTCTCAGGACTCACTTCTGGGGGTGCTGGGGAACTATGGGATGACAGGGATTGAACCTGGGTTGGGCACATCAAGGCAAACACCCTACCATCTCAACTATGCTCCAGCACCCGTGATTTCAATATGGGATATTACCCCTATCCCCAGCTCATCTCTAATATACATATATACAGTGAATATTTAAAACAATTACTGAAGAAAAAGAAGGCTTCTCTTCCCCCAACTTCAAACTATACTATAAAGCTCTAGTAATCAAAGCAGTGTGACACTGAAATAAGAACAGACTTCGAACAATGGAATAGATTTGACAGTCCAGAAGTGGAGTAAGGAAAGCCTCTTAACAAATGGTGCTGTGAATACTTGGTCACATTAAAAATGATTTCTTTCCAATATTATGCACAAAATATTACACACAAAACTATCTCTAACTTTATGCACAAAATTAAAAAAATAAAGACCTTCATATGAGAAATGAATTTATAAATTATATTGAGGAAAATATAGGTAAAACACTTCATTACATTTAATTTAGAGGTAACTTCAATGATTCAGTGCCATTGATGAAGCAAAAAATCTAGCAAAGGTAAACAATAGTACATCAAACTAAGAAGCTTCTGTATCAGAAAATCTGACTATAATTAAAAAGAAATGCCGAATGTTCACCAACCATTCATCGGACAAAGGAATAATATCAAAGATATACAAATCGTATAACTTAATGAAAAAAATTTAAGAGAAAGATATGAACATAAACTTCTTAAAAGAAGACATAAAGATAACCAAAATGTATATAAAAATACTCTGCACTACATATCATCAGGCATATAAAATCAACAATAAAATACCATCGCACACCATTGGGACACATCACAACCACAGCAGTCGATGTTGGCAGGAATGTAGGAAGAAGGGGACCTCACTCACTGCTGTTGGGAATGTTGGCTGGTCTAATCTTTCTGGAAAGAAGTATGGGTAGTGCTAAAAAAACTAGGAATTGAGCTTACTTATGACCCAGGAATCCCACTTCTTGATATTTGCCTCAAAACTGTACTCAGAGAAGACACTTGCTATGTTCATTGTAATACCATGGTCAGTGGAGTGCAAGGAGTACAATGGGGAAAGCTGGTAGCTGCTCTGCCTGGTGTATTAGAGTCTGTGGTTCAAGCATTTCTGGGTGGAAATACTCTCCTCTGTATTTCCAGAGGTGGGTCTCTGAAGGGTGGGTCTCTGTAGGGCGGGTCTCTGAAGGGTAAGTCTCTGTAGGGTGGTCTCTGACAGCCGGGCTTGAGATTGGCTTAGTCTCTTGGGTGGAATTCTGATGAGCTATGGAGTATGGATGATGAAAATCACTGCCAGCATGGTGTGGGGGTTCCTCTGGGTTCTTCTGAGGCTCTATTGGGAGACAACCGCTGAACTAAAGCTGTTACTGACTGGATCCCACGGAATGTCTAAAGATTAAGTGGCCGCCCACCTTCAGTATGGTCAGACTTCATCAAGACCCTGAACTAAAGATTTGAGTTGCTTCATATTCCTGAAGAAGATGCCATTGGGCTATACCAGTATGTGATAGGGTCAAATGGGAACGTTACTGGTGCCCGTTTGAGCAAATCGATGAATAATGGAATGTCAAGTGATCAAGTGATTGTAACACCATTGAAAATAGTCAAAATCTGGTAGCAATCAGATTTCAACAATAGATACTGGAAACAATGGTACGAATACACAGTGGGACACTATTCAGTTATCAGGGAAAAAAGACGAAATTATGCAATTTGCTGCTACATGGAGTGATCTAGATAGTATCATCCTGAGTAAAATAAGTCAGAAGGAGAGGAAAAGAATGAATGAAATATTTTATATCTTGGCTATATAAAGAAAAGAATGAGGAAATAGCAAATGTCCAAAAGCAACAGAAGCTGAGGACTTGTGTTGAGTAGGTAGTTTAATTTGGCAGGGGGCAGCTGGGGATGGGGAAAAGAATTGGCTGAGGATGACATTGAGACTATGTGGAAGGACACAGGCACTCTGGTGAGGGGTCTGGTGCTGGAATATTTTATGCATGAAAGCCTACAATTATTGGTGTTGTAAGTCATGGTACCTACATAAAAATACAATTCATTACAATTTCTAAAAATTTAAAATAAAAGAAAACTTATTTTAAAATAAAACTTAGAGATTTTACTTAAAGTAAGTTAAATGCTTGAGTTTTCAATTTATTATTTATTTTCCTTTCTGCATAATATAATTGAATATTTCTGACTTGAATTTTGGCAGTGTTTGGAGACATTGGCGGTGGGAAGTGTGCACTGGTGAAAGGATTGGTATTGGAACATTATGCAATGTACCATTCATGAACAACCTTGCAACTGTGTATCTCACTGTAAATCAATAAAACATTTTAATGAAATTGGCAGTTTAAGAAAAGTTGATACCAAAAATTTTCTTTTTGGTACTATCAAATCCCAGACTTTACATATACAAAGTGTATGCTGTTCCACTGAGCCATGTTTCAGCCCCCCAAAATAGTTTCCTCCAAGCACATACTTTAGAGGCTTTTAAAAATAAACCACTATCTTCTAGTTATTTAACATTTGAGTAATGATAGCTTAGGAATTTGTGGTGAGAAACTTTCTCATTCTACACTTAAATATGCTTACTTCTCAGCTAAGATCTTACTATCTTTTAAAACTGAAAGATACAGATTGAATTCTTATTTACCTTTTAAAACTGAAAGAAAGATACAAATTGAATTCTTATTTTATCTTCAGTGAGAAATTCATTGGCAAGAGGAATGTTCTGGTGATATTTCTGCTACTTAGCATACTTTTCTATGTCCTGGACATGCTGTCCCTCCTTGACATACTGTCATAGAGATGACACAACTTTTGGTGATCTGATTTCACAAGGTAAACACCCCCAAAAAAACCAAGTGGGATCAGCAAGTTTCAATGATACTTAGGGGAAAATGGACTTGACCTGTAATATAATGTAGAATTGTAAATACCTGTAATATAATGCAGAATTATATTTTCATATTAAAGATCTTAGTCCATTATAAATATCTATAGGTGTATTTTGAAAAATCAAGCTTCAGTCTTCTTCCTCTGTGTTTTGAGAGCCCTTTCACTCTCTTAAAAGCCCAACACAAAATTTCTTCTCATTTGATCTCCTGATTCCTATTAATCCATAACCTAGCAGTAGTATATACACCCCCAAAACTCTTTCTAACCCTTTGTAATCATCTCCCTGTGAAAATAATTGATTCTATGGAATTTTATTATGTATTTTCATTTATACTGAGAGGAGGAGGAGAAGGAGGAGGGAGAACATAAATTAAAATATATAATAAAATTATATAGAATCAAGTGAGAGAAGGAATCTGGAATTCGGACCTCCATCAATGGTCAAGAATCAGGGACGTTTTCTAGTTTGTCAAAATGATGAAAATCTGATGAACTGGACACGTAATGTGATTTAGGGATGAACACTGGACTAGAGCTGTTACCTACTGGATTCCACGGGATGTCAAAAGAATGTGTGGCCACCCACAAACGAGATGGTCAGACTTTTTTGTCAAAAACTTGAATGAAGAGTTTGAGGCTCTTCACGTTCCTGGAGCAAGCACATGCCATTGGGCTTCACTTGCACGCAACAGGAATGAATGGAAAGGTTATTGGTGCCTGCTTGAGCAAATCGATGATCAACAGGAAGATAAGTGATATGTGGTTTACATTCGTATTATGAATATAAATATTATATAATAATTTAACTTATTATATAAATATTACACAATACATTAAATATAGCTAATATACAAACATTATATAATACATTAACTTATTACATATAAATATTATGTAAAACATCAAATAGATATCACTATCACTATCACTATCTTCCCGTTGATCATCTATTTGTTAGAGCAGGCACCAGTAATATCTCCATATGTCCTGTCTTATACTAGTAGAACCCAAAGGCATCCGCTTGCTCCAGGAACATAAAGATCCTCAAACCATTATATTAGGTCATAGGAATGACCTAATATAAATGTTACTGGTATTTGGCATATCAAATACAACACGAGCAGCTTACCAGACTTGCTGTGCGGGTGGCATACTCCTGTAGTCACCTCTAAATAAAGCAATTATTGATGAACCACGTGGCCGCACGAACTGGGCTATGATAGTCTGGTCTGCTGGGTGGAGTTGTGACGAGAAAGAAGTCCGGATGTGGAAAACGGCGGCCCTCATGGAGTCGGGGGGTTGTCTGGCTTGTTGTGAGGCTCTGCTGGGGTGGCAGGCCAGGGCTAGAACCCGCCATGCCTCCTGGGCACCTCATGAGCGGCTGGGCACAGAGAGAGCAAGTAGCGGCTCTGCCCCATGTCTGAGAGTCTCTGGTTCAGCATACCTGGGCCAGATTGAAAAAAAACTGCTGCAAGGTGGGTGTTAATGATCTGGGCTGTGATAGTCTGGTCTGCTGAGTGGAGTTGTGACGAGAAAGAAATCTGGATGTGGAAAACAGCGGCCCCCCATGGAGTTGTGGGGGCGTTGTCTGGCTTGTTGTGAGGCTCTGCTGGGGTGGCAGGCCAGGGCTAGAACCCGCCATGCCTCCCTGGCGCCTCATGAGCAGGTGGGCACAGGGAGAGCAAGTAGCAGCTCTGCCCCATGTCTGAGAGTCTCTGGTTCAGCATACCTTTTATATCTGGGTTTATAGGATGGCTCGAGGTTTTGGATTTGCCCAGTCCCGGCCCTCTGCTGGTATCACGCTCCTGCCCTAACGCGATGCATATTACATAATACATCAAATATATATTTAACACATATAACATATATAGTAAATACATATTTAACATACATATATAAAATATATGTGTGATATATACATACATACATATACACACTTCTATATATATACTTATGAACTCTGGCCCCCGACTTTATATTTTTTTAAAGAAACTTAATAAAGATAACCAATAGTAAAACAGTCTTTTTTTTTTTTTTTTTTTTGGGTCATACCCGGCGATGCTCGGGGGTATCTCCTGGCTCCTCACACAGGAATTACTCCTGGCGGTGCTCAGGGGACCATATGGGATGCCAGGGGATCAAATCCGGGCCAGCATGGGCCGGCCGCGCAAGGCAAATGCGCTACCCACTGGGCTAAAACAGTCTATCTTCAGGTGCCATATGAGTTGCAAGATAAAGAATTATCATCGTAATCATTCGAAACAGACTGTCGGGTCAAGTTGGCTGACGTTTGGTAACTTATCTCCGCAACACTTTCATCTTGCAAAATTGAAACTCCGTACCCGTTAAACCACAAGTCCCTTTTCCCCTTAAACCCTGGCAGCGTCCATTCAACTTTCTATTAGTTTGACAGCTTTAGATAATTAATTCAACATTCGAACTCCACAGCTCATCAGAGCTCCACCCAAGGAAAAGCAGATCTCAAGCTGTGCTCATCAGAGTCCCACCCTACAGCAAAGCCTATTTCAAGCCCAGGTATGCTTGAACCAGAGACACAGACACACGGGGCAGAGCTGCTACTGGCTCTCCCTGTGCTTGGCTGATCAAGAGAGCGTCTGGGAGGGAAGGCAGGTTCTAATCCTTGCCCTCAATCCCAACAGAGCCTCGCAAGAAGCCTAAGGAACCCCTGCACCATGAGGGCCGTCATTTTCAACATCCAGACTCCACAGCTCATCAGTGCTCCACCCAACAAAAAAGCAAATCTCTTCCCATTGCAAAGTGACTGTGCAGTTCATCAGTAAATGCACAAATGGAGAGCCTACTACCGAGAGTATCCCAACCGCATAGCCAAGCCTGGCAAGCTACCCGTCTCGTATTTGTTATGACAAAAGCCAGTAACAATTATAGACTTCATTCCCATGACCTGAACAAATGGTTTGAGGCTCTTTATGTTCCTGGATCGAGCAGATGCCCTTGGGCTACACTAGCACACAGCAGCACATATGGAGCTGTTACTGGTGCCTGCTCGAGCAAATCCATGAACAACGGGAAGACAAGTGATGATATGAGTGATATATATATAATATATATGATATATATAATATATATGATATATGATATATAAAGTTATATGTAATATGTATCACTTTATATATATACATACATACATACATATATATATAAAACCCCAGAAGAAATCCAGACCCAACCATTCCAGACCCACAGCTGCGCCACTCAGCCCCACATGGAAGCAACCCATGGAGCTGATCTCTGGTGGTTGGTAAGGGGCTTGGCCAGCCCCTGGCTGAGTCCACCAGTGCTCCAAGCGTTGGTTCACACGTGCATGGGAGGGGCCAGGCTGGCTGGACTTGGAGTGGGGATTTGGGCTCCTCCACCCTTTCCTCCACTGCCATGCCAGCTACCCCAGAATAGAGACAAGCCAGACCCACAGCTCTGACAGTGCATGGCCGCATAGTGGAGCTTAACCTAGGTTGGCTGTAAGCAAGGCAAACTGCTGTATTATCACTCCAGCTCCAATGTACTATGTATTTTATATAAAATATATACAGCTCCAATGTATTATATATTTGATATCATATATTTTATATTAAAATACTGGCAGAGCCTGGCAAGCTACCCGTGTTTAATTTGATATGCCAAAAACCAGTAACAATTATGGACCTCATTCCCATGTCCTGAAGGAATGATTTGAGACTCTTCCTGTTCCTGGAGCAAACAGATGCCCTTGGGCTACACTTGCTTGCAACAGGATGCATGGAGATGTTGCTGATACCCGTTTGAGCAAATGGATGAACAATGGGAAGACAAGTGACAAGTGATTAAAATATGTTCCAGACTTGATGACCACTAATTTTGATTGTTTTTCAAATTTCAGTTGGTGGAAGAATATGCTAAACATAAACTAGGCCATACATGACAATGCTTAAAAATTTATAGATTCAAATCTATAATATTTTTTGCCTTTTTACCACTTTTGAAGCAGCAAAGTTATAAGGGATTCATCTTTGATTTCTTCAAAATTAAAAACTTGAGATGAAATTCACATAACTTAAAACTAACCAATTCAGGTGAAGAATTTAGTAACATGTGTCTGAGTCTCTCTACTACCAAACTATTTCCATTGGTCTAAAATGAAACACCATTAAACAGTTTCCCTTTTTTCCTTTTCTAATTTCAGATAACACCAATCCATAATTTTTCCCTCTGCATTTTCCAATTCCAGGTGTTTCTTAAAGGAATAGTCTTAGGCTATCTGACATTTTGTATCTGACTTTTTAATTTTGCATAATACTTGTGGTGTTCATTGTGTGGTAGCATGCATTATAACCCAATCTCTTTCTATAGACATTATGCATTTTTTCAGCATTACTGATGATTCACAAATGTTTTATATATATATATATATATATATATATAACATATAAATATATATTTAAATTGTGAAGAGTGGTTTTAGAGGTGTATAATATGGTGGCCTAATATGAAGCACTTACCATAGTCATGTAATATTACATCCATAACAGCACATAGTTTAATTTTTTTCCTTTGTGAGAACTTTTTAAGACCTACTCATTTTGCAAGTTTTAAGAATAGAACATGAAAACTGGCAATGTGACTGAGTGGTTAGGCACAAGCCTTGTATACATGAGATTGATGCTTGATTCTCAGCATGGAAAAAGTAAATAAAATTAAAATAATGCCAAAGACTACAATACAGTATTATTAATCACTGTTACCTGCTGCAAATAAGATATTTGGAACATAATAATTTCATAACAGAAATTTTGTATCATTTTTATCAACACTTCCCATTCCCCCTAACCCCAGCCTTGGCATTTATTCTCTGGTTCTATATTTTCAACAATTTTGGATTCCATATGTAAATGAAATAAGTCTTTTTTATATGTTTGATTTATTACATTTACCAAATGCTTTCCACATTGTTGCAAATGGGAGACTTTCCTTTAGACATTTTTCTTTTAGTGCAGTTTTCCATTTAGCAAAATTGAGCAGAAAGAGACATTTCTTATATACCCCTGCCATGTAACATTTAAAAGCATCTGTAAATTCCTACAATTAAAGTTTTTAAAAATATCAAGACATATAATGAATCTTAAACTAAACCTAACATTTAAACTCTCTAAAACATCTAGAACAAAAAAAAAACAGAATAAATCTTTGTAGCATAAGATAAGCAAAGATCTTTTGAAGAGAACACAGGAAAAGCACAAACAATAAAGAACAATTGATAAGCTATTTTCTATAAAATAAAAATCTGCTTTTGGAAGGACATAGTCATGTAAATCAAAAAAGAAGCCAGAGACTGGGAGAAAATATTTTTAAGATGCCTTCTTATGGATTTGGTTTACAGAGTACATAAAGAATTCTTGCAAGTCAATAAAAAAGAACCAAGAAGTTATGTTGTATGTCTGAAACTAGTACAGTGTAATATGTCAATTATGCTTCAATAAAATAAATAGAAAGGAATTGGAAGGAATAAAGAGCGAGAGAGTGGAAAGGTAAGGGTTTAAGTCATCTTAACATAATAGAACTACTATTGGAGACACACTATCCATATTTGCTGGAACAAGTTATAAAAGTTTAAATGTATTATTTACAGCTATAAAGGGAATGATCGAAGCCTTTAAACAACAATTTAAAAATTGACTGGTGAGTGGACTAAAGAAGTGGGAGAAAGTGATTTAAATCATGTTTACCACCAGGAAACTAAAAACAGAGTTTACTCTCAACGCATAAGAATGAAATCTTGAACATTTATTTAGCGATAAGTATCAGAGAAGAATTTAAAGGAACATGGTTAAAAGAACTTTCCTCTGGGAAGTAGGTGTAGCAAATGTACTTCAGGTGGAAGACCATGGCTTTCCTTTCTTACTATTTTGGTACAATTTGATACTCTACAATGCACAAAATGCTTTGAATGAAAAACTAAAAGTTCTTTTTTTTTCTTTTTTGGGTCACACCGGCGATGCTCAGGGGGTTACTCCTGGCTCTGAACTCAGGAATTACTCCTGGCAGTGCGCGGGGGGACCATATGGGATGCTGGGGATCGAGCCCAGGCTGGCACAGGCCAGCCGCGTGCAAGCAAAGCGCCCTACCCACTGGGCTATTGTTCTGGCCCAGAAAAAAAAAAGTTTATTATAGCCAAGCATCCCCTTGAATTGACTCCATCCATCCATCCATCCATCCATCCATCCATCCATCCATCCATCCATCCATCCACCCCCTTTTTGGGTCACAACCGGCAACACTCAGGGTGCTTGAGGGACCATATGGGATGCTGGCTATTGAACCCGGGTCGGCCGTGGTGCAAGGCAAACACCCTCCCTGCTGTGCTATTGAGCTGGCCCTGACTTTATGTTTTAATACTGACACATGAGTAAAGATGGATCCTTAATGCTTAAGGCCCCCCAAGGGACAACCTTCAGCCCTCTACCAGTCCTTTCTCGGTTGACTTCCTTCTCTCTGCTCTAAAGCCAACATTTTTTTTCCTGTTTCCCAAAAGAATAATCTCTCTCTCACCACCAAGTCTTGTTCTGATGATCTCTCAGTCTAAATTTCTCTTTTTTTGGTCACGTCTTCCTCCTACCTTTATGTAACTCCAAGGAACAAGTTAATTTTTCAAAATCCACACCCAAATCACCTATTCTGTAAGATGGTCTTTAGCGTCTGTTATGCTCAGACTGTATCAGGTTTCTCTTTCATGCACTCTCAGGGACTCATATACTTTCTTCTTGTTACATCACATCTAATTTATTTTGTTTGTTCTATTTGGGGATCACACCTGCCTCTGCTCTTGGTAATGCTTGGGAACCATGTGCAATGCTCAGAACTGAACCTGTGTCAACTATGTGCAAGTAAAAGGCCTTATTCATTGGACTATTGCTCCATCCCCACAGTTCAGTTTTAAAGATTTACTTCATTAATGTTATTAACTGATTAAAATAGTTTACTTTGGGGCCGGAGCGATAGCCCAGCGGGTAGGGCGTTTGCCTTGTGCGGGCCGGGCCATGCTGGCCTATGTTCGATCCCGGCATCCCATATGGTCCCCTGAGCACCGCCAGGAGTAATTCCTGAGTGCAGAGCCAGGAGTAACCCCTGAGCATCGCCAGGTGTGACCCCAAATAAAATAAAATAAAATCAGTTTACTTAAATAGGCAATAAGGACTAACATGTCAAAGTTGTGTTATATTTGAGTTATATTACTAATACAAAAATTAACACAACTAGCCATGAAGCAAGTGAATAATAAACGAATAATGAATCAGTCATTGACTTAATCATGGAGGATTTGAGAAAAACTAGTCTATCTCTAAGTTTCTTATTCAGTTTAAGAGTGCCGTAGTGTTGGCAAGACTTGTAAGGACAGGGAAAGAGAGAACCCAAATAAACAGAATCAGAAATGAAAATGGTTACATCACAACAGAAAAAACAGAAATACAAGAGATCATCAGAGGTTATTTTGAGAACCTGTATGCCACAAAACAGGAGAACCTAGAGGAAATGGAAAAATTCCTGAAGTCCTATAACCTCCCACGATTGAAACAAGAAGACCTCCAATACCTAAATAAGCCTATCGCCATCGGGAAATTGAAACAGTAATTAAAAGTCTGCCCAAACACAAAAGCCCAGGTCCAGATGGGTTACTGGGCAATTCTACCAAACCTTTAAGGAGGACCTACTGCCAGTCCTGTTCAAGCTCTTCCAGGAAATAGAAGAAACAGAAACACTCCCAAACAGCTTCTACGAGGCGCATATCATCCTGATACCCAAAGCAGGGAAAGACAATACAAAGAAGGAAAATTACAGACCAATCTCCTTGATGAACACAGATGCTAAGATCTTCAACAAAATACTAGCAAACAGAATCCAAAGACTCATCAAAAAGATCATATATCATGACCAAGTAGGATTCATCCCAGGAATGCAAGGATGGTTCAACATTCGCAAATCAATCAACATAATACATCACATCAATAAGAGAAAAAATAAAAACCATATGGTCCTATCGATAGATGCAGAAAAAGCATTTGACAAGATCCAGCACCCATTCATGATTAAAACCCTCCAGAAAATGGGAATTGAAGGAAGCTTCCTCAAGATAGTCAAAGCCATCTACAAAAAGCCCACAGCGAGTATCATTCTCAATGGGGAAAAATTGAAAGCCTTCCCTTAAGATCAGGAACACGACAAGGTTGCCCACTCTCACCTCTTTTATTCAATATAGTACTGGAGGTACTCGCCATAGCAATCAGAGAAGAAAAGGACATTAAGGGCACCCAGATAGGCAAGGAAGAAATCAAGCTATCATTATTTGCAGATGACATGATATTATACCTAGAGAACCCTAAACTCTCGACCCAAAAACTCTTAGAAACAATAGATAGGTATGGTAGAGTGGCAGGGTACAAAATCAATACCCAAAAGTCGGTGGCTTTCCTATACACAAATAATGAAAGAGAAGAAAGGGATATTAAGAAATCGATTCCATTCACAATTGTGCCACAAAAAATCAAATACCTAGGAATCAGCTTAACCAAGTGTGTAAAGGACCTATACAAAGAGAACTACAAGACACTGCTTCAAGAAATAAAAGAGGACAAGAGGAAATGGAAACACATTCCCTGCTCCTGGATGGGGAGAATTAACATTGTCAAGATGGTAATACTCCCTAGAGCTTTGTACAGATTCAATGCGGTTCCTATAAGGATTCCCATGACATTCTTTAAAGAAATTGACCAAACACTTCTGAAATTCCGTATGGAATAACAAACCCCCACGGATAGCTAAAGCAATCCTTGGGAAGAAGATGATGGGAGGCATCACCTTTCCCAACCTCAAACTGTACTACAAAGCAGCAGTAATTAAAACAGCGTGGTACTGGAATAAAAACAGACCGGTGGACCTATGGAATAGAGTTGAGTATCCTGACACCCACCCTCAAAGACATGATCAGTTAATCTTTGATAAAGGTGCAAAGAGTCCAAACTGGAGTAAGGAAAGCCTCTTCAACAAGTGGTGCTGGGAAAACTGGACAGCTACATGTAAAAAAAATGAATTTGGACCTGTGTCTAACACCTTGCACAAAAATCAGATCAAAATGGATTAAAGATCTCAATGTCAGACCTGAATCCATAAAGTACGTTGAAGAAAATATAGGAAAAACCCTCCACGACATCGATGCTAAAGACATCTTCAAAGGTGAAACACCATTAACAAAGCAACTAGAAGAAAATATAAATATACGGGACTACATGAAACTGAAGAGCTTCTGTACCTCGAAAGAAACAGTGACCAAGATAGAAAGACAGTCCACAGAATGGGAAAGAATATTCACCCAATACCCATCTGATAAGGGGTTAATATCCAGGATATATCAGGCACTGGTACAAATACATAAGAAAAAAACAGCCAACCCCCATTAGAAAATGGGGAGAGGAGATGAACAGAAACTTTGACAAGGAAGAAATCCGAATGGCCAAAAGGCATATGAGAAAATGCTCATCATCACTAACCATCAGAGAGATGCAAATCAAAACAACAATGAGATATCACCTCACACCACAGAGAATGGCCCATATCCAAAAGGGTAAAAGCAACAAGTGCTGGCGTGGATGTGGGGAAAAGGGGACTCTCATACACTGTTGGTGGGAATGTCGACTTGTACAACCTTTCTGGAAAACAATATGGACATTCCTCCAAAGACTAGAAATTGAGCTCCCCTTTGACCCAGCCATACCGCTCCTGGGAATATACCCTGGAAAGCCAAAAACACACAGCGGAAACACAATCCGCACTTTTATTTTCATAGCAGCACTATTCACAATAGCCAGAACCTGGAAACAACCAGTATGCCTGAGAACTGATGACTGGATAAAGAAACTGTGGTACATCTACACAATGGAATACTATGCAGCTGTCAGAAAAAATGAAGTTATGAAATTTTGCTATAAATGGATGGATATGGAAAGAATCATGTTGAGTGAAATTAGTCAGAAGGAAAGAGAGAGACATAGAATGACTGCATTTATTTGCATGATATAAATATACTAGGTGATCTTACCGAAAAGTGGAAATTACCACAAGCGTGTGAGAGTCAGAGGTTGGTTTAGATAGAGAAGGGAACATGTGTGAATAAATGTCCAAAGTTCTGATGCTAACATAGAACTGAGCATTAAATACAGACAAAAAATGCAAATGATGGCTTCTAAGTGTATGTGCACTTAGAAGTGTACAATGTGTGGGAGAAGGAGGAGAGAGAGAGGGAGAGGAGAGGAGATAAAGAACCTGCCATTTAGGCAGGATGTGGGAGGGAGGGAATTGGGGACATGGGTGGTGCCTGGGGGCACTGGTGGAGGTCGGGGTGCTGGAACACTGTGTGACCGAAACCCCCAAGTGTGAACAACATTGTAATTGTATATCTCATGGTGGTATAATAAAATGTTAAAATTTAAAAAAAAAAAAGAGTACCGTAGTGTTAATGATTTTTAATGTTAAGATCTCCAGTTCATGTTTATGTGTTTGCCTTCATTCATCACACCACTTCTTGAGATTCTTCCGTTGGCAAAACATTACACTGTTGCCTACAGACTCCCAGTAGGAGCCTTCATGGTTGATAAACACTCAGAGCTTTTAATAAAGTACCTGGATTTTCAGTGTTTCCTTATTTATAATCCAAGTCTGCAACCAGTAGGTATCCCAAAGTGTTTATCACTAATTCAAATTTTCCTAAAAGCAAATTCTTGTGGCAATGAATTATTTTCCTCATTCTTGCTCTTATTCATGACAGGCTTTTGCTTGAGTTTCTATATATTTTTAATGGTACAGGATCCTGTTACTGATAAGTTCAGTATTTAGAGGAATTAGGGGTCAGACACAATTCTCAGACTTTGCTTCTCATATGTCAGTCTCTGGGATTAATTCCTGGCATTAACAAGACAAAACAAATATTTTAAAATTTGAGAGTGATTAAATATCTTGTTGAGCATG
>JAJIBD010030542.1:0-28083 GCA_021461705.1 Cryptotis parvus
TCTTTCTTTCTTTTTTTTCTTTTCTTTTTTCTTTCTTTTCTTTCTTTCTTTCTTTTTATTTTTCTTTCTTTTCTTTCTTTCTTTCTTTCTTTCTTTTTTTCTTTCTTTCTTTCTTTCTTTCTTTCTTTCTTTCTTTCTTTCTTTCTTTCTTTCTTTCTTTTCTAACTTTGAACAGGGCTTAAGATTGTCTTTTCTCTTTGGTTGGAGGTCTGATGAGCTGTGGAGTCAGTATGTTGAAATGACCAGTGTAATCATAAATTCCCTCATGTGACACATATCAATTATTTAACTATTAGAACATTCTCCTTGTATTTCTGTTTCATAAGATTCTTTGTGGCCTGAGAGTGTGATTTATTCAGATTTTGTGTGCTTTATCCTAAAACTGCAAGGTCCTGAATTCTGATTACCATTAAAATACTCAATATAAAAACCACTAAGTAATTGATCACACACCATAGAATATGTAAACCTAAAACTGTACATAAAATGATTTTTTTTCATAATGACTTCTTATAATCTAAGTTTTGTATATAGTTTAACTCACAAAAAGCATATATATAACCACATGAATTACTTATATGTCACTTGTCACTTGTCTTCTTATTGTTCATTGATTTACTTGAGGGGGCCACTAGTAACATCTCCATTCGTTGGGAATGAGGTCCATTATTGTTACTGTTTTGGCATATTGAATACACCACGGGTAGCTTGTCAGGCTCTGCTATGGCTCTAGGTTCACCCCCAGGGCCCTAGTATTTTCTATATTAGACCATCAACCATCCAAGCCCATGGGGGCACAGTCCTGGGTGTAGACAAGCCTGTATCTTGTCACCCCGAGACCCAGATGGGCACTGCAGCCACCTATAACACCTTTTGATGGGCCGAAAATGATAGTAAATAAGGTACTCACAAGATCCTTCTTATTTATTATCTGCACCAGGGTATTTCTGAGTATCTTGTTCCAGTATAGTGAAAGGGGTCCCACACTAGCTCTTTTGCAGGCAACTAATATTATCCTTATCCTTCCTATAATCTTAAATGATAGACTCAGCGTAGCCAGGTTTGCAGTCTCCTGATAAATTCAACTGTCCCATGCTGGGTGAAGTGGGTATAAAGAGGAACTGTGCCCAATCTAGAAAACATAGAAGTTCTTAGTAGATGTGTAATAAGTCAGAAGTTATTCAGAGTCAAGATGACTTCTGGTACTGCCAGCACCATCTATCAGTGTTTACATTGAAAATATATAGAAAATAATGAAAAATATAAAAAAGTAGTATTATCTTCCAAAGGTGTTCAAAACAACTGTAAACTAAAGGAATCTGAGAAACTAAAGGAATCTGAGAAATGAGAAAGGACAGGCCCAGGAAAGAGTTTCTGACTCATGTCTGAAGTGGCCTACATTGGTTTCCTTCTGTGCAGATACAAGGAGCATTCTTATCTTGAAAGAGCGTGCACAGTGAAGTCAGTCTCTAAAAACAGGTCATCCTAAAATTTTCCCAGTTTAGCATTTTTAGCTTCTATTCCCTTTTTGCCTTGAAAGAGAGCATGCATAGTGAACTCAGGGCCTTCCTAAATTTCTCTCAATTTGGCATTCTTAGCTCCTATCCTCTTTTTTTTGTAGTCTATTTTTTCTCGACTCTATTCTTGACAAGAGTAATAAACACAACACTGTTTCTTGGTTCTTATTCTTTATTGAAGCTACAATATTACACCCAACTTACATTCAATAATTGTGGATTCTTTCTCATAAGATGATAAAGAGCCTTGGTCTCTTGCAATTTTTGTAATTAATAAAACATATGTTATATGAAGAAACTAGGAGTTCAATCACTTTTTAAAACTTTTTATCGAGTTCTCTCACCCTTTTTAGGTTAGGAGATTTTTTACTTCTGTGGAGAGAAAAATAGAAATGGATTTTATTGCATAGACTTGTCCTCACAATCACCATTCTCTGAATGAACAAACCATTAGCTTATCTTGCAAAACAAACCTAGGTATACTTAAATATTATGTACATTATTTATTTGCTAATTAATCTCATAGAATATCTTCTATTTCTTTTCTTATTTGACTTCCTAAAACAAACACTTCCTGATCAATAATCAAATCATCAAAGAGGGGAAAGATGGCCCAATAATAATGGATAAAGCTGTGTCATCTCTTAACATCAGTTAGAGTAATAGCTCCAAACTCTGGACATGCTATGCTCTTACCTCCCATGGCTGATGCTTCCAGAGAACCATGGGAAACTCTTCTTAACTATGTTTGGAAATTTAGATTTTGGAGCCAAAATTGACACAACAGAGTTTGTCCCTCCTGTTCCCTAATATAGAAAGTCTGACAAGAGGCAGAAAAAGAGAGTACTAAGAAAAATTCAAAGGAAGAGAGGGAAAAATGCCTTCCTGGTTGTCAGACCTAGAGCAAAGAGAGAGAGAAAAATAAACTTAAATGGAGAAATAAAGCATTTTATTTAAAAAGAAAAAGCACACTTCCTTTTTAAAGCCTAAACTGTTGCTAATAGAAATATGGTAATGATAATTTTGTAAGCATTCAGTATTCTTGTGAAATGAACATATATCCCAGAGTTATAGGTTCCAACATGAGGCTTAATCATCACAAGATTTGTTTTTCTGATTTTGAAACAAAATTTCACATTAAAAATATAATTCAAAACATATACCATCAGCACTTCCAAATTATGTCTTATTATTTTGATGAACTCCTTGACTGGTGAAAGGAAAAGCTCTTCTAATAGTTTGCCTCAGTTTCTCTATTACTAAAGAAAATGGCTTGATTGCCTTGCCCTCCCTGAGGTTCTGAGATTGAATTAGTTTTTGCTTTAAGGCACTTTCAATAAAGGGTTCATTTAAATGTAGAAATATTATTAATTTACGTGAATGCCAGATTTCCTTTCTTATCCCACTTTATAAACTGAGCAACTAGTAAAAAAAATATTGTTGCATGTTCTTTTTCTCTTTCTGTAGAAATCTCTTCGTTAACATTTCCTCGCATGATTTTAAAAACTATCTGCAACAAAACATAACTTCTTATTTCTATTTTAAAATCTAACCTATAATATTCTTGAAAAGAGTTTCCATAAATAGATTCTTCTCTCTTATTTTCTCCATTTCCCAATCCTGTTTCTTTCTAGTATTGTCTCTGTATGATGGCATGAATAAGTTGGCAATTGGTGAATCAAATGGTGACCCTTAAAAGCTGTGCTCTATTTCTAACACTTACATTTCAGGAGGTACACATTATTTGCAAATATATTTTATGAAATATTAGCTACTACTCAGGCTAGGAAGTGGGAATTTCAAGATTTATATATGCTATTTTCAGTTCAGGGAAACCATGAAGATCATGCTTTTGGCTACCTGTGGAGCTGAGACAAGTAACTGCAAGCACACAATTGATGTCTTACAAATCCAAATC
Source organism: Cryptotis parvus (assembly GCA_021461705.1). Lineage (NCBI taxonomy): Eukaryota > Metazoa > Chordata > Mammalia > Eulipotyphla > Soricidae > Cryptotis > Cryptotis parvus. Next base: position 3,436 of record JAJIBD010030542.1, read on the forward strand.
AATCAGAAAGAACAGCTTAACCTATCATTTTCCTCCCAGTACATATGTAGTTCACTTTTAGGATAAATAATAGGAAGATAAATATAAGCATGTATTGCCTTCAAAGGCATGTTATTTGGAAGGTAATTAGTCCTTAGATCTTTATTTCAAAAGCAAACATAAGAGAAGGGGAGGAAGCGATTGAGAAAATATTACACAGGCTTCTGTTTTAAAAATCATATTTAATAAAACCCATTTGGACATTTCATTTCTCCTGACTCTCTCTTTTTAAGAATATTATTTTGCCATCCAAATAATTATTCTGCATTTAGTTAGTTTTTATTTTTAAAAAAATGTACGCTAGCTCCCAGAAATGCTGAAGTTTAAAAGCCTGTGAAACTTTTTATAATTAATAGAAAGCTGTTTTAAATACCATCATTTATGTCATTTTATTGTGTGTGTGTGGCGGGAGGTGGGGGGTTGGTTTCAAGCAGCAGTTTAAAAACCACTTCCTGCAATATTCTGCCAGCAACTGGTCAGACAGATAGATTGTCTGGCCAAGAATGGGACTGTGTGCTCAGGTGCTGGGCTGCCTTGGACCTGAGGACAAAACCCTGTCTAGACAAGATGAGGATGGCAGATAGGGTGCAGGGCTGCTCGTGTGACTGATTTCTGCCTTGTACTGTGAAGACCTAGAAAAGCCCGGGATTCACTGGGAGTGACCCAAAAAGCACAAAACAAACTGAGTTTTCTACCAGGTGTACTGGCTCTTGACTCAAAGTGCCTTCACAGTTGAAGACTTCTTTTGATTAGAAGAAATACTCTTTAAAAGACCTTCAAAAGTAACAATATAAAAAGTACTTAGGTTCTTTAAAACGAAATTGTGCCGACCTGTTTCACTGGACTGAGTGGGTTTATTTGTTTTGTTTCCATTTTGGGGCAATACATGGGCATGCTAAGGAGCTATTTTGGCTCTGCGAGATCACTCTTACCACTGCTCGGGGACCATATCAGATTGCGGATGGAACCCAGGTGGTCTCATGAAGACAATTGCCCTAACCTATGTACTGGATTGCCAGTCCCTAAATGACTACTCTCCCATGTCGCTTGTCTTCCCGTAGTTCATCCAATTTTGCTCGAGTGGGCACCAGTAACATCTCCTATGTGAAATCGCATTACTAGTCCGCCCAGCTACCAAGGGGCATTTGCTCGCTCCAGGAATATAAAGGCCTCAAACCATTTGTTTCAGGTCATGGGAGCAGGGTCTATATTATTTACTGGTTTTGGCTATCAAATAAGACACGCATTAGCTTGCCGGAAGCTCTTCCATGGGTGTGGTAGACTCGCGGTGGTCTCCAGTTCATGCATTTACTGATGAACCAAGAAGCAGAAGCAAGTTTTCTCTTGGATGGAGCTCTGACGAGGCTGTGGAGTCCAGATGTTGAAGATGGTTGCCCTCATGGTACAGGGGTTCATGGCTACTTGCGAGAGCTCTGCTGGGATGGCGGGCAGAGGCAAGAACCACCTTCCTCCCAGATGCTTCATGGTCAGCCAAGCTGGGCGCTCTAGCTCTATAACTTGCCATCTCTCTGTCCATGTATAAGGGTCTCTCTCTCTCTCTCTTTCTCTCTCTCCTTTTGCTTTTTGGAGTTACACCGGCGATATCATTGTACTCCTGACTCTGTACTCAGGGCCCTCCTGGCGGTGCTCCAGGGGACCATATGGGATACCAGGGATCAAACCAGTGTCCAGTCGCATGCAGCGAAGCCTACCAGCTGAACTATGACTCCCATGTAAAAATATTAACACATGTATCTATTATTTATTTACTTGCTGAATTTTAAAGAAAAAATACTTTAGTACCAGTCTGAAATTATTATAGTGCTGCAGCACGAAGCATATACAGACCCAACACCACAAGGGCCCCCATTGCTGGGTGCACATCTAGAAACCCCTTTGCTTCAGGGCAACACATTTAGAGTACATCATAAGACCCGAACACTGCAAAGGCAAGATTGAATGGGAAAGTACCAGAGGTCCCCAGGTCCCTTAACTTGCATCCTGTGGAAGGGCCTCCCAAATAAAAAAGATGAACATATTATTTTACCCATTCAAATCCCTGCAGGAAATTAAGAAGAGTTCCTTTATTTGTCTTTCTACTTCATATGAAATTTCGTTGTATGCTTTTTGTTATTTTTTAACAATATTGCTTTTCAAGCTGACTAAAAACTTTCTTCTCTGCTCCTATGGAAGTTGCTTTAAAACAAGTTAATTTACTGTAGAATAGAATTGTACTTTGTTTTATCACCTACTTTATTAAGGACTGATTGACAGATAAAATGTGTTTGTATTTAGTTTAACAGCATGGTGTTTTACTATATACATCATTTGTGAAATGATTACTACAATGACTAATTAACATATACATCTAATATAATGATGCTGCATGTATGTGTGTGTATATCTGAGTTGTTGTGAGAATAATTGATAATTTTAAACTTCAAGTATATAAAACATTACTGATAACAGGGTTATTATGCTTAATATTAGGTGTTCAAGATTCATAGTACAGAGATTTGGACCTTGCACTGCAACTCAATAATTTTTAATTAGTACTCAGTTGAAAAACATATTATTTTGTCATTTCTATACATAACGTTTAATTTTATGAATGTTTTGGCATTGCTTTACCTCTTTCCCTTTGAGGGCAACACCCATGGACTGCTTACACCTTCTTTGCTCTGTTCTCAGGGATCCAGTACTAGAGCTTGGAAGAACATTTGGGTGCCATGAATCAAATTAGGTTGCTCACATGCAAGGTCAATACCATAGCTGCCCTACTATCTCTTTGGCCCTGGTATTGTTTAACTTTTAACATTAGAAAAAGATAGGGTTAGACGCGATAATACTACAGGTAGAGTGTTTGTCTTGTGTGCACACGACTGACCGAGTTTAATCCCTGGATCCCATATATTACCCTAAGCACTGCCAGGATACATTCGGGCACAGAGCCAAGAATAACCACAAAGGCATTGATAGCTGTGACTCAAAAAGAAAAGGTCATCAGGTTATTTTTAAGTATTCAAATATTTTGTTTTAATGCATAAAATTAGGTATTTGACTCCTTTTATTATATTTTCAATTTGGGGATGTGATATTATGAAGAGTAGTCCTTTGGCTTTTTGATATCTTTATCAATCCAAGATGAAAACCTATTATAATTTTTTTACTTTTGCAGGTAGTGGTTTGGGTCATACCTAGGTTTTTGCAAGGATACTTCAGACTCTTCTTTGCTCAGGGAACTATTCCTCAGATCATATGTTACTGTGGTTTGAACTCAGAACTCTTATACTCTCTATATAAGCTCAGACCTTTTGAAATGGAGTCAATTGTACATTATAAAAGTTACTTGTTGTCAATCTCTCAGAAATAGGGTACATTACTTATACATTTATTATTATATCAAAACAACAACATTTCATCTAGCACAAAACAAAATTAAAATGTCAATATCAAAGCAGAATTTGGGGACAAAGGGCTACATGGCGTTATGTCGCAGTTAACTCATTCAGGTGGGGACCAGAATGCAGGTAATGTTTGCATGTTTGTCGGGCTGATCACTTGATCCCTGAATCCGTTACTCATCTGATTTTGCTTTCGAGCGGGCGCCAGTAACATTTCCCTTGGACCCTATCACGTGCCAATGTAGCCCAATGGCATCTGGTTGATCCAGAATATGAAGAGCCTCAAACCGTTCCTTCAGGTGTTTACGACAAGGAAGTCTGACCATCTTGTAGGTGAGACGGCCACGTGATCTTTTGACATCCGTGAGGATCCAGTCAGTAGGCTCTAGCCCATGGTTGTCCCCAAATCGCATTACATGTCCAGCCCATCTGATTTGTTTGATGCCTGCCAAGCGAGACAGCGCCCCTGATTCTGGAATAGCGACAGGAGGTCAGAACTCGATTCCTTCTCTTACTTAAGTGAGACGTGATATTCCAAGCATAAGCTCTTTTCGATGCCTCTCTGGGAGACCCGAAGCATTCTCATCCTGCTTTCCGTAGGGCCAGGTCTCTGGCGTGTATGTTAATGCAAGGGAGAATGGTGGAGTCAAAAGAGATGTGCCCCGGAGCCGGAGGTTCTTTGTCCTTTGCTTTATTTCTTTGATGCCCTTTGAAGGCATTCCATGCCTCTCTCCTCCTCCTGCACAGCTCAGGTTTTAGGTCGTTCATCATGTTGACTTCTCGACCTAGGTACACATAACTGCTGCATTCAGAGATGTTTGTTCCATTAAGAGTGAATGAGGCCTCAGGAACTAGTTCATTTTCACGAACATAGTTTTCTTTAGATTCAGCTGAAATCCTACCTTTCCACATTCTCGGTCAAGTTCAGCCAGCATTTGTGTCGCTTGGCTAATGTTGTGGTGTTATTAGAACAAGATGTCATCAGCGAAGCGGAGGTGGTATGGGTGCCGACCATCTATCTTCACTCCCATTCCTTCCCATTCTAATTGTTGCATGATGTTCTAAGGGTTGGCGCTGAAGAGTTTTGGTGAAATGGTATCACCCTGTCAAACCCCTTTTGACATCAATGATCACTTCTTTGTAGAATGGTGAGATCCTAGTGGTGAATCCGTAAATACAGCTCACAGAAGGATCTTGATGTATTGGGGTTGCACACCCTGTTTGGCTAGGGCTTCGATGACTGCTTCGGTCTCCCACAGAATCAAAGGCTTTCTGTAAATCAATGAGCATGAGACAGAGCGGCATCTTGTACTCCTACAAACCTCAATGAGCTCAGTTACTGTGTGGATATGGTCGATTGTGCTGGATCCTTTCGGAAGCCTGCTTGCTCGCATAGTTGTCCTTCATCTAGTGTTCTGCTAAGCCTGTTCAGGATGACTCATGTAAACAGCTTGTAGATGACGGACATTAACAGGCAGATGGGGCGAGGAGATGGTGCCGATGTCATAAATGTCCCCTTCTTGAACAGTAGAACTGTCCTGCTGGTTTCCATTGGGAGAGACACCTTGCATTCGGACAGGTAGCGTGTGAAAGCCCGAGCTAGTGTATTGATGAGTACTGGCGGCAGAGTTCTTTGGGTGTTAAGTCTGACTTTGTCTGGGCCTGGTGCTGTTCCACTTACTTTACCGCGAGATGGCATGTCAGATTTCAGAAGGGGAGAACGTTAGAATGACTATATCCATCCTGTGAAATTTGGTATGTGGGCAGGTGGATGTGGCTATCAAAGAGAAGATTTGAGTAGAAGTCCTGGATAATCTTCTCCATTGCCTTTCTGGAAGATGTGATAGATCCATCAGAAGGTCGGAGGGCAGTCATCTTGGTCTTATAGTTTAGCCAAGGACGAGGCGGGCAGTGCGAATCTTTTTTCCCGGCTTCTCTGCATCTTCCATTATTTCTACTCTTCTGTCTTTTAGGTCTTTTTATAGCTTCTCTACACCATTTAGCAAGCTTCGGACGTTAGCATTTGGTCTCCTGAGGCTCCCGCCTTGCCACATTGGCGGAGCCAGGCTCAAGAGCTCAAGAGTTTCTGAAGACAAACAAGCATCCTGTCCAGGCCTGTCAAGGCCTGTAACTGACAATTTGATCCCCAGAACCTCATGGTTTCCCCAAGCACTACCAGAAGTACTCCTTGATGCAGGTCAGGAAACCCTAAGCATTGCCGGTTGTGTCCCTAAACCTCCACCAGTAACCATAAAGGCTAAAAACGCATTCATGTGGTTTTCCTTCCACAAATCTACTTCCGTAGCTCCTTGCTGTTAGTAGTAAAGGTGTTTCTCCCCTTACACAGTTCTTGTTCTCTCCGATCAATCAGGTTTTAGTAGGAAACCTTTTTCCCATCTATTCCATTCCCCAGATAATATACTTCTGGACATTGTCCCTGAAGCATCCCTAACCTTAGACCAGCCAGACCTTTCATCTTCTCTTCAACTCCTCCCTCTACTTCGTTTTACTGTTAGAGCCTCTGCTACCTTGGCAGAAGTACACATAATTCACTCAACCCCAGGGCATTCTAGAAAATCACAATAAGATCTCTTATCATTCTTTTCTTAAGCTGTTCTCAGTCTTCAAATCTAGAGAGCTTTTCTTAAATGCTATGACCTTGGCAAATGTTATGTGTACTAGCATCATGGGCTTCCGCCTTGTGTTAGTTGCTGCATCCAATAGTATAAAATTTTGTAGTTTGAGGATATTTCTACTGCTATTTGCCAAATCGTTGTTTCAGTATGTATTCTACTGGGACTTTGCTCTAAAAAGAAAAGAAATTGTGGCTTGTTTTTTCTAGCTGCTATTCCGTATCTTGTCTTTGTACTTGTGATTTCTAGTAGCTCCAGGAATTTGGAGTCAAGTGTGTGAATGCTGTCTTATCTGAAATTGAATCCTGACAAAAACTAAATGAATGCTTGTTAAATTTTTGGCTAGATTAAGTGAATGCATGTGATTACTGGTTCTACTCTTTCCGTGATTTGTGCTTTTCTGCATCTATCAGTATGTATCTCACTAGAAGGTTTTCAATAAATATGTTGAATTTAGATGAAAGCAGGAGACTTATTATTTGCCAAAACAAAAGTAATGATCACCAACATTATTATCATCATTATCACCTTTGAACACTTTCAAGGATCTTGCAAATACATTAGCTAAATAAATAATAAGATGCATTGTTTACATCTATAGTTCATGTAATGCTATGAGTTTGTTTCCATATAGCACTATTTAATAATGATTCAACAATGTGAATTTACGTAATGTAATTTTGCAAGGCAGAATTGTAAATATGTTATAATTATAGTTGCATCAATATGTCATTTGCATTATGGACAGAATCAGTATATTTTAAAAAATATTCCACTTGTCCATTATGGATAGCATCTTCTCAAAATACTTCAGATGTTGATGTGAGTGGTAATTGATGAATTACTACTACTTAAATTTGCAGCCTGTGTTTGTATTCAGGGCCACCAGTAGTGCTCCAGGGTTTCTCGGTCTCTGCACTCAGCAACAATCATCCCTGGAGGGCGTTGGTGAACAAACCTGAGTCAGCCACATGCAGGCAGTTTTACTACCCACAATATTATCTCTCAGCTTAATGGCAATATTTTATTTTACTTCAGTTTATTTTTTGTTTTGGACGGTGGTGTTTTTACCTGCAGGGTGCTCAAGGCGCCTTGTTCGGACCTCTGGCAGTGTTTGGGGAAGATGCTATGCCAGGGTTGAACTAGGAGTAAACAGGCATGTTCTATAAGGCAGGCAAGCTAACCCCTATTCCGTATCGACTCAAGTTTCTGAATAAGATGTTAGCAAATGGTGCTAATAGGACTAATTTGCATATTCCAGCCTGAAAGTTGTTTTCAAACCAGAACTTCTAGTTTTGACTTTCATTCTAGAGTAACACGCATTTCAACTTTGGAAAATATATGAAGCCAGAACTTTATTATTATTTAGCATGTTCACTTCAGCTGGTCTTATTTAATAAGTTCAACATTTCTCTTCGCTGTGATTATTCCTGGGACTGTGAAGTCGCCGGATAACGCATGACAATGTAGCATGACTTTTTTTTTCTCTCTCTTTGTCCTTATGTACCCTTCCAGTTTATTTAGTAATGTACTGAAAAATTCCCGCAGAGGTATCATGATTGACTAGAAACTGTGCATTTTCTTTCATCTCAAAGTACTTATTAAAGGGCATTGATATAATATATTGAAATAAATGAAAGATTTTTGTTTTTTCAAGATGTATTTATTTACTTATCCAGAGACAAGCTCTCTGTACTTAGGCTGACTTGCTTATTTCCTTTATCTTTCTTACTGTGCTTACTTTATGAAACCTGGTTTCACAGCTTTTGCCCTCACTCCCTGTGAAAGCACTTGTCCATCACACTATGCTTTTCAAACAAGAAATCCAAAGTCCTCTATTCTCAGACAATAGGAATTAAATTTTCTGATTCTCAGTAGCTATTTTAGCATTGGAATGATTTTTGTTTGTCTAATCTCCCTCTCTGCCTATATTGTTAACACTTCCCTTCCCTAAAGGAATTTAGCTGATTGAACTATGCGTATAAAACTTTGTGTTCTGTAGCTTCATGCCTGAAGCGAAGACAAAGGCATTTTTGATTAGACATTCCCCCACTACGTTCTGTCCAGCTATGTCCCAAATCTCCTTTTGTTGTCCTATTCTGTTATAGGAGCATTCTTTGCCATCTCTTTTCCCGATTTCCTACCTTTAACACTTTTCCCAGGATCTTGTTAACACATAGCTGAATTATTTAATAACCTCTAGATTGTTTTTTAAGCATTTTCAATTTTCAATTTTTACAAGGCAAAGATTACTCCACATACCCAACTAGGAATTTCAAAGCATACTATTGTATGTGTTCAGCTTTTAATGGGTACTATTTGATGGCTCACTAATGTTTACTTGCTGGATAGTAAATAGTTCCATATTGACTGAAAATGCCCAGATTCAATCACACTTAACCTGGGACGTTGGGTGACACACTCATGACCATGGGTTTAGAATTATCTGATGAGGAGTATAGTGATTAGTTAATAATATGTTCATAGGAGAAATGAAGATTTCAAGGTATGAAATTTGTTGGCAAATTTTTTAGTTTGCCAACAGAATAGAATGTAACTATTGGTATTCTCAAAAGGAACATTCTTAGGATAGTTATGTAAAACTGCTTTCTTTGCTTAAGCATTTGTCAGGCAAATGGACAATGTAGCAAACTCACTGGTTTCTCAGACATCTGGTTTATTATATGTGGTAGCTTCCACATTTCTAGCCCCATTTTAGAAGTCTGCTCTCTCTTACTTTGAGATGAAAATTGAGACCATGCATTTTGCCTACACTTCTATATGTGACCTTTAGAAATTCTCTCAAGACAAGTATGAATTTTGCAGTATGTATGCATGTATTAGTGTATAAGTATAGTGAGGATGCTTTTGCCACCAGAGAAATACTAATTATTCTAATTCCCACACAGTTACTATATAACAGAAACTTATGAACTAGTTGAACAAGTATTGTTTACAAATAAAGGAAAAAAATGGCTCATTTAACATGAGGCAATTGCCAAAATTATTTTCTAAATAATATATTAGGCATCATGCCACCTCAATGCTATACTATTTTCATATTCTATATATTTAGAAATATTTAATATTCTATTTGTTGAAATTCTCTCCCTAAACAACCTGTTGCCTCTCCCTTTTTATAATTCACTTATGATGTCAATAAAACATGTATAGCCATTCTATTTCTGAACCAAGACTTACTCCTGCAGTCCTCCCTTCTCTGTTGTATTTCTTCCAGTTACATAGTGTGTGCTCTTCTGTGAGATATTTTATTTTCTCACCCTATACACTAGAATGTAGCATCTCTGAGGACAGAAAACTATAAAAACTATATCTGGATTATATCCCCTTGGCTTGAGCAGTTGGCTTATACATGAAGTAGATTTTAAAGAGTTTGAAAATTGAGGAAGGATGGTTGAAGAGATAGCACGGGTCAGGTGCTGCCTTCAACATGCCAACTCCAGTTTATTTTGGAACCGCATATGGCCTCCTGAGCAAAACCAGAAGTGACCTTGAGGCAGAGAGCAGGCATAAGTGTTGAGCACAGTTTGTGCTTTATCTCTGTATCTCTGCCTCCAAAGTTCCCACCCCAAAATAAGAAATTAAAAATGATGAGTTTGTTTTGATTCAGTAGACATCTAACTATGTCAAGGCATTATTTATTAAGAGTTCACACTATATGAAGGGTCTTGATTTACTTTCATATTATATAAAGGGGATGTTCAGCGACCGGAGATGGAGTAGATTTAACAAATTTATCCTTTAATTTGATGCAAAGTATTCTGAAATTAATGTGTATTACTGACTCTGAATGTCGAGGATTGAGCATGTAGCAGTATTGTAATAATTGAGTTGCTGCTGTACACAAATGCTGTCTTTGGATATTTTTGTATGTCTATTTTTATCGAAATACCCCAACATCTGAGCCAGAAAATATTGAGCAACATTGTCTAGTTAAATCTACTACAGACTGGGGCGGAGTGATAGACCACCTGGTAGCGCGTTTGCCTTCTTGCGGCCTGGCAATGCCGGCCGGGTTCGATCCCCCGGCATCCCATATGGTACCCGAGCACCGCCAGGAAGTAATTACTGAGTACAGAGCCAGGAGTAACCTTAACATCGCCGGGTGCTTGACCCCCAAAAAGGGGAAAAATCTGCTACAGAGAGTAACCCCTGAGCATCGCGGGTGTGACCCCCAAAAAGGAAAAATCTGCTACAGAGACACACAATGAGGAAAGGTTTCTATGAAGGCGATCTCATCTCTCTCCACGCCTTGCATGAGGGCAAGGCAAGGAGAAAAGGTAAAAAAGCTCTTGTACCTTTCACATCAATAAAGTGCTCTTTTCTTAAGGCATCTTTGGTTGTGCAATTGTTATTCATGGAAGCTGTCAGTTTTGTAAGTCCACCCTGTAACATGATCGGTGAGTGATAGACAGTGAACCATTATCTTGACTTAAAGGAAGATCCTGCTACTTAAGTTAAAGGAATCCTGAAATTATAGAGTAAGAATGTTATTATTTTTATATTTACCTGATATATACCTACTGTGAATTAGAACTCCACCTTTTGATTTTTACTATTAAGACTATCCTTGCCAGCTCACCTACTGCCAGATTACCTAAATGAATGTTTGGGAAAAAGGCCAATCATTCCACCCTGATTTAATGATAATATATAGAGTTTTAATTCTGGAGACTTAATATTAAGGGATTTTATTTCAATGTTTTGGCATTAAAAGCAGTCATTATAACTATTGAATATATTGTTTTTATCCTTCCCCCAAATGTCACCTATAAAGCATGTTATCAATGTTAATTAAGCAGGGACCCATAAAGTCCTTAAGTCATTTTTACAAAAATGTCTTCAAAGCAGCTTTATAAAAACTACTTAATATATACCTGTGATCTGAGGAAAATACCAGAGCTGGTATAGGATAAAATAGATGCATATACAATAAGTTATTTGACACATTTTGAGTTTAGAAACTGTTTAAAAACAGATTTAAATGCTGAAACTTGGATTGAATAGAGCATGTTACAGCAGACTACATTATAAGTAACCAGCAAGGAGGATTGGGCAGAGGACAGAGTTTGAGTCTGATGTCATTGAACTCAAATCATTCTTAACTTTGAGTGATTCTGGAATGATTGTTGTATCTGTAACCCCTTGAGATGATGGAGCTGATATTTATTACTATTTGAGGGGAGGCACCCTGAGTTCTCAGATATTGATCTTAATTTGTGCTAAAGAACTACTCCTGTCCTGGGCTCAGGAAACCATATGTGTGCCAGATAACAAACTCAGATCTGCCAAATGTAGACTTACCCTCTGTACTATCACTTTGACTCCTTAGTGCTCTAAAAATCTTCAGCCTTGAGTTGAAAAACTCCCACCTCAGTGAATGTTAGAGGAGGACATGACCTCAAAGGACAGAGCTTCTGAGTGATGACAGAGATCGCTCATAGGAAAGGGGATACCATAACTACATGCTATCTTAGAACTATAAGCCAATAGTGAAACCAAATGCCAACAGGATGTAAGCATATTCCAACAGGATATGCCAACAATATCACTATATTCCAACCATATTCCAACAGGGTGTAACCATATGCCCGTAGTCAACATCTTGACAGTGGGAGGAGGAAGCAGTGTCAAAATTCTGATCTGGGAAGTAACCATTAGTGCTTTACCCCAATTGCCTCAAATAGTGGCTTTGCCCATGTGATGCAAAGTACCTTGGTGCTTGCATCATCCAAATCACCTTCTTTCTGGGGAGAAACTTATCAAAGGGGGTAAATTATTGCGCCTTTGAGCCCAGTGAGACTGATGAAAATTTTCTCAACACATGTTTCCTCCCTTTCTTTACTATCAATTAGAGTTTCCCTTATCTTTGACGTTTCAACCATGCTGAGTCTTAATGACTTGCCAGAGAGTTTCAAACCCAGAAGATTATTTTTGGGGAAGGAAGGTGAATGGCCTGCCATCCATAACTAAAAGTTACTCACGATTCTTCACTCGGGAGTACTCCCTGGTAGTGCTCTCAGGGACGTATGGGATGGCGTGGGGATTGGACCCAAGTTAATTAGATACAAGGTCAGTGCTCTACCCTCCTGTACCATGCTCTGGCCTGATCCAGATTTCACTATTAAGGGTCTTCACCATGATACCAACATAATTCTCAGAATATGACTGATACATTGTTCATTCATTGTCATGTTTGGAGCAGGGAGTAGTAGGAGCCAGTTTTGATGAACATGAGGATCTTACAGAGTAAGTAGAGCTGAATTAACACTTCGGATGCTGGCATGCCTTGGTAATACTGCACCCCTAAAACATTAATATGTATAGTCTGAAACCTGTATTACCACAATAAAAATAATGAAAATAGCTTATTATTTGAATTAATTTAATGTCAAACGTTTTCTGCTTCTCTCTCTGAAGTTTAAGGGGAGAAATTATTTGGAGAATAGTTACTTTTGTGTGTTTTCATGTTTATTTGGCTCCAAGGCACAATAGTAACAAAGGTTTAAAATTCAGTGGAGTAGTTTTTGAGAGCCAGATTTTTGATTCTTCTAAGGACTAGGGCACATTGAGATCTGCATAAACCTTAATTTTAGCAAGTGAACCACTCTATATCCACTCTTGTTTCAAGAGCCACAGATTATTAAATATTTCAACAGTTTTCTTTTACCATGTCTTCACAGTGTTTTGTTTTTACCTCAAAATTGAACTCTTAAAGGTAATTATTCTATTAGTCTACAAAGTCAGTAGCTTCTGTAATAATATTTACAGAAATTGTAAACAATTCTAATGATTTTAAAAGTATCCTGAGTTGTCCCCCTAAAATAATTTTTGTTTATACTGCTGTTCCTACATGCCCAAAGTGCGTTTATTATCTCTCAACCGATTGGGTGTACAAATGAGTGGGTCAGGTCTTGGCCACATGCATGTGCAATTTACTTGAATTCCACCCTGTCTTTTGTGCAGCGGACAGGCTCCGGGAGCCTCAGACCGAGGTGTGGCATCTTTGCTTGTACTCCAAGGCATTCGTGTGGCAAAAGCTACATGCTATGTGTATGTAATGTAATATTGTTGACACGCACTTAATCCTGGAATTTGTAATATTGGAAAATTCCCTCTCTGTACTCCGAAGTTCTGACAGCTTTTGCCAGTTGCTATGTGTTATGCTTATACACTGTCTCTCCTAGGGCTTACTAACTAGGAGTGTGTTACCCAGGAAGATCATTCTTTTCTTTTTCCAGTGTATAATGCTTGTGCCAAGATGTATGAAGGTCATTTGTGCTTCTTATATTCACGATAAGCCATGAATAACGGGCGTGTGCTTGTCCTATCAAGGAGACTTACTGTATATGATCTCCGTCTTTTAACATGGTCTGAATTATGTGGTGAAATGTATCATTTTCCAAGTTTGCTGCAGAGTGTCCCTGCTTTGTTGCCTGCTGAAGGCTGAAAATATTTCTTGTTAGTGATGGTTGAACCCAGTATCTTTTGAATAAGATGTCTCCAATCTGGGAAATCTACATATATTGTACTTCCTATTTTAATGTAGTTAAATTTCGCGATATAATAATTTGTAGTTTCCTGTTAGACAATTATATAACCATTATCTCTTCATCCTGACATAACCAAAACACAGTATCTTGAAGCTACCACTAATATTATGAGTGTTTGAACTTTCACTTAGTAATTTTTCTTCCAACCTCCTAAAAGTGCCCATCCAGCTAGCCACTGTGCAGCCACATTGCTTAGCATGATGTGGGCATGTGTCAAGTAGAACATGGCTATGCTCTGATGATATGTGGAAGCATTGCTTGCTCTGAACTATAGGATACGCAGAGCTTGAGGGGCATAGCATGGCCTAAAGAAAGCAGCAAAGTGAATGCTATTCTGCTCCCCTTCTGCCTATGGATTTCACCATATCTTTCATATGAGCATGGAGAATTCCCTTGCCAGATTAGTGACTATACTACTTTGAACCTGAACTTACATTTTTTGCTCTTGAGGGAAAGACTTGCTAGACTCATAGAAGAAAGAAGCTCATCATTTTCTCTCAAATGAATTAATGCATAGTGAATTATTATCAAATATTTTATGGGATTTATGGATGATCTTTGATAAAAGATCACCATTGAAAACATTTAAGGATTGGACTGAGATGTATGAATACATAATTTGGAGCCTAAGACATTATACAAGGAGATAGATTTAATCTCAATGCTTGAGAAACAAATTTGTGGCTGAGTTAGAAGTTAAAATGAATTCTTGGGAGGAAGATTATTACCTGACATTCTGAGTATTTTAACATTTTGAAAATCTCTTGGCAGATGTAGTTGTGGAAAGATCTGCATAATATTTTGCGAGAGATTTTGAGGTACTTTGAAATCTGAGATTAGGAAGTCTAAACTTCTCTTCATGCAGTGGAAATGTACAGATTCAACTATATGTTAATTACTTTCAAATATTTTTTATTGACTAACTCTGTTAGTGATAATATCTTGATTTATTTTCCTTTTGGTTGCTTTTGATAAAACTCATTAAAAAGATAAACATAAATATCTGGTAATATGTCTTATTTCCATGCATGGGGAGACATTTTCTATGCAGACACACCAAGGTATAAAATTATAAGATGTACATAATTTTATATCATGTCTTATATATTAGGACTTTATATGTACTACATTGATGGTAATGAATAAAACTTAATTTAATAATAAAAATTTCTTCATTTTGGTCTGGTCTAATTAATTAAAGACACACTATAAGGGTGGACATGTATTTGTGTATAGTGATGAGAATAATTTTTTATGATCAAACTGAAGCAGCTCAAGAAAGTATCAAGGATGCTATTATACAGCCCTTTAGGATTTTATGGCAGAAAAATCTAGGCTTTTGAGTCTTGCAAGCAATTACAATGAAGTCCTCGTCAAAAACTTACAAACAAAGAAACTATCATTATTGTCCCTATCAGCAGAGTGAAATTAAGGAGACACTTCTGAGCCCAAAATTGCCATTGACATATCAGACTTAATTAACAGAAGCCCAGTTTTACTGGGAGGAGTGTGTTTAATAGATGGAGGTGGCAAAGAGGCAAAAGTTATTTTGCCTGGAATTCTCAGGCAATATCAAATAATGAATGAGGAGGGATGCAGAATGGTAGTTGAATAGGAATTTGATAGTGAAGACAGTTGTGACTCTTTTAAAACATGGAAGAAGAAGATAAGATGCATTGCACAAAAGTGAATTAATTCTTAGTTTGACCAATTATATCGCTATCTGTCTGTCTTAGTCTTTCTCTTTCAATATATGTATCCAAAGTTAATAATAATATAACTTTTTGGTGCAATAAAATGATAATTCAAGAATAGTGGCAGGATATTAATTAAAATGTTACAAAACATTTGTGTTAATACAAACTGTATCTGTGTGGATTGTATTAAACTGGATCTTAAAAAGATGCCTGAAGGAAAAAGGAGATAAGATCTGAAATATTGCAACACTGGAACTTTTGGCACAGTAATAAGATATTCTACCTTGTTAGCTTTTACTTTGTTCCATTTTCTGTCTTACCTATAAATATTAACTTTAAAAAATATTTTATTATTTTATTATACCACCGTGACTACAATTCCAAAGATGTCCATGTTTGGGTTTACACACAGTGTTTCAGCACCCATCCCCAACCAATTGCCAATTTCCTACAAAAATCCCACAATTCCCTCCACCCTCTCTAGCTTTTCTCTATGGCAGGAGTTCTTTTATCTATTTTTCATTTTCTCTCTCCCTCTTTCTCTCTCTTCCTTCTCTTATGCATTGTGGATTGCAATACACAGTTTTAGAGTTATCATGTATCTTTTTGCCTATGTTAAATGCTCAGTTCTAGGCTGCATTATCATTTTCGATGATTTGTAGAACTCTGTTTCACTTCTGTCTTACCTACATGTTTGTAAGTAGATTCCACCTGTTGACAAGACCTCCTGATCTGTTTGCCTGACCTTGGATATTGGTATTATATATATATATACATATATATGGAGTATACATATATTTATGTCATGCAAATAAATGCAGTCATTCTATATCTGTCTTTTTCCTTCTATTTCTTCACTCAACATGATCCTCTCCATTTCCATCCATTTATAGAGCAAATTCGTAACTTCACTTTTACTAACAGCTGCATAGTATTCCATTGTGTAGATGTACCAAAGTTTCTTCTTTATCCAGTCATGTTCTCGGTCATTCTGGATTTGTTTTCAGATTCTGGCGATTGTGAATAGTGGTGCTATGGAGACCAAAGTATAGATGGTGCTGTGTGTTTTGGGCTTCCCAGTGTGTAGCATATTCAGGAGTGGTATGGCTGGAGTTAAATGGGAGCTCAATATCTCTACTTTTTTGGAATTGTCCATATTGTTTTTCAAAAATCTGTACCAGACGACATTCTACCAACAATGGATGTAGAGTCCTTTCTCCCCATATCCATGAGTAAATGACTACTTAGTTTATACACTCAGTTTGGTTACAATAATGGAGAGAAGACATTGATGGCTAATATAATGATTTTTAGATGTTTACATATGTAGTTTCCACTATAAGTATGAGTTTCTTGTGTAGAAAGATGATTTAAGGGTAGTGTATTCAGGAACATATTCATATTGCTTCACACACAGTCACCCTCATGTTTGGTCATTAAGTACTTAAATGACAATGTTAATAAAACTTATTTTCACATTTTTTGAAAGTAAGAGTATCTTTTCTTGTGTCTGCAGTACTATTTTTGAATCCATTTGAAGCTGTTATCTTTTTTATATATAAAGAGGATAAAAGCATTGCACTGATCATGAATGATTCTCCAGCTTCATATTTTTTGGAAGGATTTGCTTTTTCACTGGTGTGGATGACAATCCACATTCAAACCATTTCATTTGATACACTTGGGGTTTCTCAATCTTGGTGACTGCTATTTCTCATGACTTTTTGTTTTTCTCTTTGTGTTCCATAGGTTTTTTATAGTTGATGACATCTTTAAGCTTATTCTACTATCTGCATTTGCTATTGCAGAATTTTTGCTCTATTTCTGTGGCTTTAAATACTGTTAATGATTTCTAGATTTATTCTTTTCAACTAAGTTCCATACTAAAGAATTTATCACGCTTTCAATCTCCTAAGCTGCATTCAGACATTTCAGTATTCTGTATTATGCATGTCACCTTAGGAAGTTCAGCGAAACAGCTGATAACAAAACCCAAGCTTGTTTCTTGAGAGATCTTAACATCTCAGTAAATTACTAATCAACGTCTTGTCAGAGCTTTGGAAATAAATGAAAGTATCTTTGACTTTTTTGATTTCCTCACAATCCACTGCAATGCATTCAACGGCAGCAAAAAATCTGATGATTGAATACTCAGAATGTTTGAATTGTATCCATTTGTAACATCTCTGCTGCTGTCATGCTGATAAAGGAGTACCATCTTTGGCATCTTGTAACTAGTGTCTTTCTTCTTATTAAAACTACTGCCTGTTTGCAACACAGCAGCCTAGATGGTCTTGTTAAAAAGTAAGTCAGATCATATTAAATTTTCAAGTCTCCCTCAGTGCCTTCAATTTCACTCAGACCCCAAGAAAATTAAATTTGTACAAGATAAAACTGTTACTATTGGGACCAAAGAGATAATACTACTGGGATTAAGATGCTGACTTTACATGCAGTTCGAGATGATTCAATCCTGCAAACATATATATTTGCCCCAAACACTGCCACAAACAACCTTTAAGTAGATACAAGTGTTTGGTGTTAGCCAAGAAACTGATAAGTGTGATGACTAAACTGCCTCCCCTCTAATAGTATGCTTACTAATAATAAAAAAACCACTCTCGACTGTTTACATCCCACAGCACCTGACCGATTCGTTTAATGTCAGCTCTTATTTCGACCTTCAATTCCCTCTGGAGTCAACTGCACCATTTCTTAGTTAATGTTTAACAACCAGAATCTCACCACAGAACCTCTCTGTGATCTCCTCATCACTGAGTGAGACTCTGCTTGAGATATCCAAGACTCACTTCATTTGCTTAGCGTATTTTTGTACGAATGAGCAAGGATATTTCTGAATGTGAGCTTGTGCTATACACCATCTGGCCCACGGGATATTTAGTGTCTATTCCTGATTGTCTTAGGCAGATATCCTCACCTGCAGTGTTCACTGCTCCTTTGTGTTTGGTGATATCCAGAAATGTTCATAGCCCATATTGGTGTCTAGAAATAGTACCATGAGATCTAAATTTGTGCTGTTTTTATTGAGTTTTATTGTTTATTTATTAGGCTTTAGGGATTTTTGTGAGCTGAATAGAAACCAGGTGTGACTGCAGTACCTGGCTGCATCATCAGGTGACAGACAGGAGCCAGGCTTGTCTACACCCAGGGCTCTACCCAGTAGGCCCTAGATGGTTGATGGTCTGACGCAGAAAAAGACTAGAGCCTAGGACGAACCCGAGGCCATGGCAGGAACTGGCAACTACCTGTGAATTGTGGTAAATATGACAAAAGCTAGTAACAATAATGGATCTCATTCCCAGCCGGAATGAGCAGTGCTGGTGCCAGCTTGGCTCATCGATGAACAGTGGGAAGACAGAAAGTGATGATATTAAGGGTTTGGGGCCACGCTTTATTGGTGCCCTGGGCCACTTCTGACTCTGCACTGAGGATAACTTCTTGCTGAGGTGCCAGGGACAATATGGGGTGTTGAGATCAAACCTGGGTCAGCTGTATGCAAGGCAAGAGTGCCCTACCCACTGTACTATCACTCATATCCCTATTGCATTATATTTCTTTCTCAAAATAAAAACATACAATAATAACAACCAGACCTCCTAAGCATGCACAGCCAGTTCCACTGATATATTAGTTGCATATTTAATTTTCATAAGATATTTTGCATGGAGCGGTTATAAAATCTTTTGAATTGGAGAATAAATGTAAAATTACCTGAGTTCATAATTCCAAGTTTATTTTAATATGTGCTCTGAGTAATAGGCTGTAATTTATTCTGTAATATTTTATTTTGTTTGAGGAAGGGAGTTTTCCCTTATCGGGGCTCAGAGGCTGAGCGGTCACTGCTGGCAATGCCCAGATAGCTCTGAGGCTCTGAAATTCAGTGCTTATCCAGGTACTTGCGTCACCTGTGACCTACTAAAAGTTTCTTTGGGAAGTAGGCTGCTATAGATGGAAACTTGGAGCTTCCACACCTACATTGTATTTGCTTCACCAACCGAGCACTCACTGGCTCTGGGCTAGATACAATGATAATTATAGGTTAGATATTTTTTTTATAATTTACAAGATGCAAGTATTGCCTATGAAAAATAAAGGCTATATTATGAATTTGATATATTGCTCTATATAAGAGTATCATACACATGAAATCTGTTTTCTGTTTATAATGTGATGTCTCTGCAGCTGCGTGAAGAAGTCTTAGATAATACTGGAAGTTAAAACCTTGAGTCCTTCCCAAGATCTTTCACATTTCTACACTGTATAAGGATTCTAGGGAAGGTTCTACCGCTGACCCATCATCACCCGAGTCCTAGTAAGAAAATTGGAAGAACCCCCACACCATGAGGTCAGTTATTTTCCAACGTTTAGACTCCCACGGCTCCTCCGAGCTCCACCCAAGGAAAATCCGATCTCTACCATTGAGGAGTCATCTGAGATGAGAGCCTACTACTAAGCGTGTATCACCTACAAGGCAGAGACGCGCAAGCTTCCTGTGTTGCATTTGATATGCCAAAACGTCTACAATTTACAGAGTACTGTTTCCATATGCTGAAGGAATAGTTTGAGGTTCTTCCTATTATTGCAGAGAGCAGATGCGCAAGGCTGCGCTCTTGGCAGGATGGAGATGTTACTGGTGCCCACTCGGTGGCAAAGGCGAACCAAGTGATACGAGTGATGATGTCAAGAAATATACTATTTTACCTTGAGCATAATCTTACACAGACAAACACATACTGGTGCAAACTGAAATGCTTCCAGGTGATAAAACTAGAAGGTGTACTCTCACCAAACTTAGAAATTTTGGGTGCCAGTTCCATTAATCTTCCTCACAAAGAAGGGAACCCAGAGCAAAACAGGAATACATTAGCATATCGTTTATAAAGGCAAGTAACAATTTGGAAAAAATCAGGATGGTACAGTGTTAAACTTAGAATCTGGAATAAGCCATTTTCTCACTCTAGGACTTTCCTGGCACATAATGGGAAAAATAAGTGTGACCATCTCCTTGCTTCCAGGGTTCTAGGAGAAGTCCTCAATGAAGAGTGGGATAGAATCTATAGATAGGATTATTTAGGAGACTGAATGCTCTGATGTTTAGAAAATGCTATTAAGATACCTATAATCTCTGTATGTGAAGAATATGTTTTAAAAGGTCTTAGATAGGAAATGATGTATTTAAACCGATGTATATTCTATTAGTTGGTGAAATAATATACTGGTGATAAACTGGAAGCATAACTTTATTTTTATTGCATAGTGAGTAATTTTCTGAATTTAAAAAGTCTATTTTTAATTTTTTGGCTATACTGCCATAAGTGCCTGAAAGTTACAAAGATATTTCATAATTTGGGTTTCGGTTATACAGGGTTCCAGCACCCATCCATCCACCAGTGGCCATTTCCCCACCAATGTCCCATGATTCTCCCACCCCTTCCCCAGTCTGCCTCTTCTCTCTCTCTACCTATCTCTCTCTCTCTCTCTCTCTTTCTTTCTCTCTTCCTTCTTTTATACATTATGAAACTGCGATCACGTGCCTTTAGAGGTTTTCATATATATCCCTTTGCCTACATTCAATGCTCAGGTCTAAGCTGGTATTATCATTTACAATAATTGTTGCCATAGTTCACTTCTATGTCTAATCACAACCTCCTGACTCCCACATACGTTGGTAGATTCCACCCAATAACAAGACCTCCTGTCCATATTTTTGCCTGACCTTGGATATTGGTATCATACATTTATTTATACCACAAACCAGTGCAGTCAGAATCTGGAAACAACCAGAGTGCCAATAACTATTTTATAAGCCAGTATACACTATCATCACAGAACTGAGTGAGATAGTAGATGGGTTAAGGTGCTTGCTTTGCATGTCACAAACTCGGATTTGATTCCTCACATCCTCTTTGTTCCCTAGGCAGTGCCAAGAGTGTTTCCTGAGTACAGAGCCAGGAACAGCCCGTGAACAGTACAGGGTATATCTTCCCAAAGCTAACAACCCACCATATATTTGGAATGAAATTATATATTATATATAGTAAATTTGATGTTAATGGTTTTAAATTGTCATAAGATGAAGAAGAAACATCTTTCTTTTTTTCACTCAACATTAGTCACTTTTTAAAAATCTGCGTCATTTGTGTGAAGTAGTTTATTGTGGATACCTTTTCATCCTTCATGGTCATGGTGATTTTTTTCAAGAATTTTCATCTTTGTATTTTCTTTACAACAGCACATATAGATATATATAAGAAGTGGACTCCGCATTCTTTCAATGAACGTGTAACAAGGTGCTCAACCAAAAAATCACATTAAGACAAGATTTTGCTTTACTTTGTGCTAGTAAACTCTCAAATTCTAGGGATAAAATCTACAGCATATAACTAATTGAATTACACAGAGATTCTTGCATTATTTAAATGAACTTAGAATTGTTATTTATGCATTCTCTTTCCAATTCTTACTGAAGAATCAAGTTTTAAACTGTGATAATTTGCCACAGGTAGACTGGCCAAGTTATCATTGTAATTAATTCAAGTGAAAATATTGAGATTCATAACCCAGACATCATAATAGAAAAAATGGAATATATTTCCATGTTTTTAGACATCATCGTTGGATTCTTCTGTCTTCCATCCTTTTAAAAAATGGACATAGTATTAATATAGAGATACGCCACATCATAATTCAAATCCAAATTCAAACAATACTTTCCGCTGATCCATTTCAATGTAGTAGCAAAATTTGATGATACATTATCCTATTCGGTATGGCGGGTGGGGAGCTCCTTGGCAGTGATCAGGAAGCAGGTGCCGTTACTGGTGACCCAGCAGTGGTTTCCTGGTGTTCCAGCAGTGTGCAGTGGGCGTGAGCAGGACCATTCTGTTGTGAATAGTCATAACTGTATTTCAGGTCCACCAAAGGGACCTGGTAATGTCAAGGGATGACTTGGGCTGTGTCTGATAAGCTGGGAGAGCCATACGACACTGGAGTGAGCATCTTGGGACTTCATGCATATAAAAATTGTGGGAATATTAATACCAGATGAACTAAGCATTGAATGTACTGGGATTTACATGACCAATCCCTAAATGTCTGTAGAGCAAGCCACAATGTGTAAGTGAAGTGAGGAGAGAGAGAGAGAGAGAGAGAGAGAGAGAGAGAGAGAGAAGAGAGAGCAAAGAGAGAGAGAAAAGTAAAGGAAAAGTACATGCTATCTAGAGAGGCAGGATGAGGGAGGGGAGGGAATTTGGAGGCCATTGGTGAGTGCGAATAGGGCACTGGTGGAGGGCAAGTATTGTAAAAATATGTATGACTGAAACCCAATCATGAACAATTTTGTAATTGTGTGTCCCAAGGTGGTGTAATAAAAAAACTTAAAAGAAAGTGCTTAGTGAGCTAAGCTCTTATCTGGCAAGGATGATTATTATTTTCAGCAAAAAATAAAAGCAAGCACATTTAATTTCTCTTTCCATCTCATTTATTATGATCTCTTCTAAGTCTACGGCTCGAGCACTTTCCCGGTAACAATAAAACCAAGATGGAGTTCTGCTGGGCTTAAACTGATACAGCTTTTCTTCCCTGGCATTTCCTTGGCAGATAAAAACCTTTCAGCAGCAATTGAAATGCATTCAGTCAACTTGTTTGGCAAAATGGTAGACGGTCATTTGTCATCAAGTCCCAGTAATTATTAAGTCCCATCAGGTAGTTTGAAAGCAAACTTATTTTCAAGTCCACTTATGATTTTGTGATAACTTTCTTTCAACTCAAGCTATAAAACCTTTTCCCACTGCCACCCCAGCCCCCCTTCATCTACTTATTGTCGGGAGGCAGCCGCGGGGTCAGGGTCCCAACAGTGTCAGAGACAGAGGTTGTCTTCTACATCGAGGACCTTGAAGAACAGATGAAAACTGAGTCTGGTGCAGTTCAAAAATGGCTTTTAATAGTACAAAACTCTTCCACAGCACTCCCAGATAATGAACAAACTCTGGCTCTGGTCTGAACTTAGACCATACAAAGAGCTAAGTCTCCCACCAAAGAAGATCTCCCGAGAGCTGAGTCCCGACACAGAAGGAGCAAAGGCCAAAGAGCAAAGGCCAAAGGCCAAAGCCAGAGGCAAAGAAGCCACAGGGGAGCCAAAGCTGAAGGCTGAGGAACCAAGAGGCAAAAGTCAAAGTGGCCTCCAGTGGCCCTTATATACACCAAAATAATCCAATTGGGAGGCATGTCAACAAAGAACTCTAAACGAAGTGTAGTGCCACACCTTATTGCGGGTACAAACCAAGTTAGCCAAGGACTAAGGAGATTATCTCTTAGTAAAAACTGGAGAGAGAGGCTGATATAAAGTAATCTTAGCCATGAGCAGCATGTAATCTAGATGGTACCCACAAGGTCCTTCTTATTATTATCTGCACCAGGGGTGATTCTGAGTATCTTGTTCTAGGAGTGTACTGAAAGGGGTCACTCACCTACTTAGAGAAACTAGTAGGATCCTTCCTATAGTCATCCTATAGTCTTTGGCACCAGCCAGGGTGGTAGTCTCCTGAAAGTAAATTCTAACTGTCCCCACGCTGGGTGCAGTGGGTATAAAAAGCTGTGCCCAATCTAGAAAACATAGAGAAGTCTTAGTAGATGTATAAGTCAGGGAAGTTATTCAACCAAGGTGACCTGTAACTTTGCCACACCCTCTAGCAGTGTTTATATGAAAGAGAAGTCTCATTAGAATGAACCTTGGCTTAAGTAGATTAAAGCTGGGAGTGAGCAAAACAACAAAACTCCCAGCAAGCTAAACCTGTCCTCCAACACTTATGAATTCCTAATCTCTCTTAAGATGTGGAGACTTAGAGGTGACTGCAGGGTCTTCTAGACCGCTGGTGGAGGTGCTTATTTTATCCTTCTATTCCCACTACAATCTTGAATCTGGGGGACTCTTGCAAAGAGAAGCTTTGCTAATTTTGGACCTTTAAGGAGTCTTGGACTTTTTTGTTCTTTCCTCTTCTAGTTCTCTCGAATCCCAGGGGGCGCACTGGGTGAAGAGGGGCTTCACTGTCTACGAAGGTATCCCTGAGACCATCTGGCTGTCCCCTGCAGCCAGATGGGAGAACATCCTGGCCCCTGCAGTCACCTCCCCATGCGGGGCCACATTTGCATCCTGGAACAGACTGACCTGCTGTGCAAGGTGCTCAAGTGATCAGTGATCAAGAACAGATGACCTGCTGTGGAGGTCTTTCTCCAAGTGCTCTTAAGGACGGTCAATGTCTTAAGTCATCTAACTTTAGAG
>JAJIBD010030543.1:0-85000 GCA_021461705.1 Cryptotis parvus
TTCTTTCTTTCTTTCTTTCTTTCTTTCTTTCTTTCTTTCTTTTTCTTTCTTTCTAACTTTGAACAGGGCTTAAGATTGTCTTTTCTCTTGGTTGGAGGTCTGATGAGCTGTGGAGTCAGTATGTTGAAATGACCAGTGTAATCATAAATTCCCTTATGTGACACATATCAATTATTTAACTATTAGAACATTCTCCCTTGTATTTCTGTTTCATAAGATTCTTTGTGGCCTGAGAGTGTGATTTATTCAGATTTGTATTTCTTATCCTAAAACTGCAAGGTCCTGGAATTCTGATTACCATTAAAATCCTCAATATAAAAACCACTAAGTAATTGATCACACACCATAGAATATGTAAACCTAAACTGTACATAAAATGATTTTTCATAATGACTTCTTATAATCTAAGTTTTGTATATAGTTTAACTCACAAAAAGCATATATATAACCACATGAATTACTTATATGTCACTTGTCACTTGTCTTCTTATTGTTCATTGATTTACTTGAGGGGGCACTAGTAACATCTCCATTCGCTGGGAATGAGGTCCATTATTGTTACTGTTTTTGGCATATTGAATACACCACGGGTAGCTTGTCAGGGCTCTGCTATGGCTCTGGGTTCACCCCCAGGGCCCTGAGTATTTTTCTATGTTAGACCATCAACCATCCAAAGCCCATGGGGCACAGTCCTGGGTGTAGACAAGCCTGTATCTTGTCACCTGCAGACCCAGATGGGGCACTGCAGCCGCACCTGCAACACCTTGATGGGCAGAAAATGATAGTAAATAAGGTACTCACAAGATCCTTCTTATTTATTATCTGCACCAGGGTATTTCTGAGTATCTTGTTCTCCGTATAGTGAAAGGGTCACACTCGCCTGCTTGCAGGCAAACTAGTATTATCCTTATCCTTCCTATAATCTTAAATGATAGACTCAACGTAGCCAGGTTTGCAGTCTCCTGATAAATTCCAACTGTCCCATGCTGGGTGAAGTGGGTATAAAAGAGGAACTGTGCCCAATCTAGAAAACATAGAAGTCTTAGTAGATGTGTAATAAGTCAGAAGTTATTCAGAGTCAAGATGACTTCTGTAACTGCCACACCATCTATCAGTGTTTACATTGAAGAAAATATATAGAAAATAATTAGAAAAATATAAAAAGTAGTATTATCTTCCAAAGGTGTCAAACAACTGTAAACTAAAGGAATCTGAGAAACTAAAGGAATCTGAGAAATGAGAAAGGACAGGCCCAGGAAAGAGTTTCTGACTCATGTCTGAAGTGGCCCTACATGGTTTCCTTCTATGCAGATACAAGGAGCATTCTTATCTTGAAAGAGCGTGCACAGTGAAGTCAGTCTCTAAAAACAGGTCATCCTAAAATTTTCCCAGTTTAGCATTTTTAGCTTCTATTCCTTTTTGCCTTGAAAGAGCATGCATAGTGAACTCAGGCCTTCCTAAATTTCTCTCAATTTGGCATTCTTAGCTCCTATCCCTTTTTTTTGTAGTCTATTTTTCTCGACTCTATTCTTGACAAGAGTAATAAACACAACACTGTTTCTTGGTTCTTATTCTTTTATTGAAGCTACAATATTACACAACTTACATTCAATAATTGTGGATTCTTTCTCATAAGATGATAAAGAGCTTTTAGTCTCTTGCAATTTTTGTAATTAATAAAACATATGTTATATGAGAAACTAGGAGTTCAATCACTTTTTTTTAAAACTTTTTTATCAGTTCTCTCACCCTTTTTGGGTTAGGAGATTTTTCTTTCTTTGGAAAGAAAAATAGAAATAGATTTTTATTGCATAGACTTGTCCTCACAATCACCATTCTGAATGAACAACCATTAGCTTATCTTGCAAAACAAACCTAGGTATACTTAAATATTATGTACATTATTTATTTGCTAATTAATCTCATAGAATATCTTCTATTTCTTTCTTATTTGACTTCCTAAAACAAACACTTCCTGATCAATAATCAAATCATCAAAGAGGGGAAAGATGGCCCAATAATAATGGATAAAGCTGTGTCATCTCTTAACATCAGTTAGAGTAATAGCTCCAAACTCTGGACATGCTATGCTCTTACCTCCCATGGCGACTGATGCTTCCAGAGAACCATGGGAAACTCTTAACTATGTTTGGGAATTTAGATTTTTGAGCCAAAAATTGACAACAGAGTTTGTCCTCCTGTTCTAATATAGAAAGTCTGACAAAGGCAGAAAAGAGAGTACTAAGAAAAAATTCAAAGAAGAGAGAGCAAAATGCCTTCCTGGTTGTCAGACCTAGAGCAAAGAGAGAAAAAAATAAACTTAAATGGAAAGAAGCATTTTATTTAAAAAGAAAAAGCACACTTCCTTTTAAGCCTAAACTGTTGCTAATAGAAATATGGTAATGATAATTTGTAAAAAGTTATTCAGTATTCTTGTGAAATGAACATATATCCCAGGGAGTTATAGGTTCCAACATAGGAAAAACTAATCATCACAAGATTTGTTTTCTGATTTTGAAACAAGAATTTCACATTAAAAATATAATTCAAAACATATACCATCAGCACTTCCAAATTATGTCTTATTATTTTGATGAACTCCTTGACTGGTGAAAGGAAAAGCTCTTCTAATAGTTTGCCTCAGTTTCTCTATTACTAAAAAAAAATGGCTTGATTGCCCTCCCCTGAGGGTTCTGAGATTGAATTAGTTTTTGCTTTAAAGGCACTTTCAATATAAAGGGTTCATTTAAATGTGAAGTATTATTAATTTGTGAATGCCAGATTCAGCATTTCTTATCCTACTTTATAAACTGAGCAACTGGTAAAAAAATATTGTTGCATGTTCTTTTTTTTCTCTTTCTGTAGAAATCTCTTCGTTAACATTTCCTCGCATGATTTTAAAACTATCTGCAACAAAACATAACTTCTTATTTCTATTTTAAAATCTAACCTATAATATTCTTGAAAAGAGTTTCCATAAATAGATTCTTCTCTTATTTTCTCCATTTCCCAATCCTGTTCTTTCTAGTATTGTCTCTGCACTTGATGGCATGAATAAGTTGGCAATTGGTGAATCAAATGGTGACCCTTAAAGCTGTCACTCTATTTCTAACACATTTTCAGGAGGTACACATTATTTGCAAATATATTTTATGAAATATTAACTACTATAATTCAGTGGGAGATTTCAAGATTTATATATGCTATTTTCAGTTCAAGGGAAATGTGAAGATCATGCTTTTGGCTCCACCATGGAGCTGAGACAAGTAACTGCAAGCTTTACAATTGATGTCTTACAAATCCAAATCCAATCAGAAAGAACAGCTTAACTTATCATTTTTCCTCCCCAGTACATATGTAGTTCAATATTTAGGATAAATAATAGGAAGATAAATATAAGCATGTGTGCCTTCAAAGGCATGTTATTTGGAAGGTAATTAGTCCTTAGATCTTTATTTCAAAAGCAAACATAAGAGAAGGGGAGGAACGATTGAGAAAATATTACTGAGCTTCTATTTTTAAAAAATCATATTTAATAAAACCCATTTGGACATTTCATTTCTCTAGCTCTCTCTTTTTTAAGAATATTATTTTGCCATCCAAATAATTATTCTGCATTTAGTTAGTTTTTATTTTTTAAAAAAATGTACATAGCTCCCAGAAATGCTGAAGTTTAAAGCCTGTGAATTTAATTATAATTAATAGAAAGCTGTTTTAAATACCATCATTTTATGTCATTTTGTGTGTGTATTGTGGCGGGGTGGGGGGTTGGTTTCCAAGCAACAGTTGGAAACCACTTCCTGCAATATTCTGCCAGCAACTGGTCAGACAGATAGATTGTCTAGCCCAAGAATGGGACTGTGCTCAGGTGCTGGGCTGCCTTGGACCTGGGGACAAAACCCTGTCTCCACAAGATGAGGATGGCAGATGGGGTGCAGGGCTATATTGTGAAGCTGATTTCTGCCTTGTACTGTGAAGACCTAGAAAAGCCCGAGTTCACTGGGAGTGACCCAAAAAAGCACAAAACCAAACTGAGTTTCTACCAGGTGTACTAGCTCTTGACTCCAGTACCTTCACAATTGAAAGACTTCTTTGATTAGAAGAAATACTCTTTAAAAGACCTTTAAAAGTAACAATATAAAAGTACTTAGGTTCTTTAAAACGAAATTATTATGACCTGTTTCACTGGACTGAGTGGGTTTATTTGTTTTGTTTCCATTTTGGGGCAATACATGGGCATGCTAAGGAGCTATTTTGGCTCTGCACACAGAGATCACTCTTACCACTGCTCAGGGGACCATATCGGGTGCAGGGGATGGAACCCAGATGGTCTCATGGAAGACAATTGCCCTACCCTATGTACTGGATTGCCAGTCCCTAAACTGACTACTCTTACATGTATCGCTTGTCTTCCCGTAGTTCATCAATTTGCTCGAGTGGGCACCAGTAACATCTCCATATGTCCCGTCACGTGCTAGTCCCCTTGGACTACCAAGGGCATTTGCTCGCTCCAGGAATATAAAGAGCCTCAAACCATTTGTTCAGGTCATGGGAACGGGGTCTATATTGTTACTGGTTTTTGGCCTATCAAATAAGACACGTGTAGCTTGCCAGGCTCTTCCATGGGTGTGGTAGACTCTTGGAAGTTGGTCTCAGTTCATGCATTTACTGATGAACCAGAAAGCAAACAGTTTTTCTCTTGGATGGAGCTCTGACGAGCTGTGGAGTCCAGATGTTGAAGATGGTTGCCCTCATGGTACAGGGGTTCCTTTGGCTTCTTGCAAGGCTCTACTGGGATGGCGGGCCAAGGCAAGAACCACCTTCCTCCCAGATGCTTCATGGTCAGCCAAGCACAGGGCGTGCCTCTAGCAGCTCTGTCACTTGTATCTCTGTCCATGTAAGAGTCTCTCTCTCTCTCTCTTTCTCTCTCTCCTTTTTGCTTTTTTGGGTTACACCCGGCGATATCCGGCATTACTCCTGACTCTGTACTCAGGAATTACTCCTGGCGGTGCTCAGGGGACCATATGGGATGCCAGGGATCAAACCAGTGTCAGTCGCATGCAAACGAAACGCCCTACCCGCTGAACTATGACTCCCATGTAAAATACTCTTACATGTATCTATTATTTATTTACTTGCTGAATTTTAAAGAAAAAAATATGAGTACCAGTCTGAGAATTATTATAGTGCTGCAGCACAAGCATATACAGACCCAACACCACAAGGGCCCCATTGCTGGGTGCACATCTAGAAACCCCTTTGCTTCAGGGCAACACATTGTCCAGTGCATCATAAGACCCGAACACTGCAAGGCAAGATTGAATGGGAGAGAACCACCAGAAGGTCCCCAGGTCCCTTAACATCCTGTGGAAGGGCCTCCCAAATAAAAAAGATGAACATATTATTTTACCCATTCCATCCCTGCAGGAAATTAAGAGTTCCTTTATTTGTCTTTCTACTTCATATGAAATTTCGTTGTATGCTTTTTGTTATTTTTTTTAACAATATTGCTTTTCAGCTGACTAAACTTTCTTCTACTGCTCCTATGGAAGTTGCTTTAAAACAAGTTAATTTACTGTAGAATAGAGAATTGTACTGTTTTTTATCACCTACTTTATTAAGGACTGATTGACAGATAAAATGTGTTTGTATTTAGTTTAACAGCATGGTGTTTTACTATATACATCATTTGTGAAATGATTACTACAATGAAACTAATTAACATATACATCTAATATAATGATGCTGCATGTATGTGTGTATATCTGAGTTGTTGTGAGAATAATTGATAATTTTAAACTTCAAGTATATAAAACATTACTATTAACAGGGTTATTATGCTTAATATTAGGTGTTCAAAATTCATAGTACAGAATTTGGACCTTGCACTGCAGCTCAATAATTTTTAATTATTACTCAGTTGAAAAACATATTATTTTGTCATTTTCTATACATAACGTTTAATTTTATGAATGTTTTGGCATTGCTTTACTCTTTCCCTTTAAGGGCAACACCCATGGACTGCTTACACCTTCTTTCTG
The DNA here is from genome assembly GCA_021461705.1 of Cryptotis parvus. Taxonomy (NCBI): domain Eukaryota; kingdom Metazoa; phylum Chordata; class Mammalia; order Eulipotyphla; family Soricidae; genus Cryptotis; species Cryptotis parvus. The sequence continues at coordinate 6,042 of JAJIBD010030543.1, forward strand.
CTCTGTTCTCAGGGATCAGTACTAGAGAGCTTGGAAGAACATTTGGGGTGCCATGAATCAAATTCAGGTTGCTCACATGCAAAGTCAATACCTTAGCTGCCCTACTATCTCTTTGGCCCTGGTATTGTTTAACTTTTAACATTAGAAAAAAAGATATCAGGGATTGGAGCGATAATACTACAGGTAGAGTGTTTGTCTTGTGCACGACTGACCAGGGTTCAATCCCTGGATCCCATATATTACCCTAAGCACTGCCAGGAGTTATTCCGGAGCACAGAGCCAAGAATAACTCCTGAGCATTGTTGGCTGTGACTCAAAAGAAAAGAAAAGGTCATCAGGTTATTTTTAAGTATTCAAATATTTTGTTTTAATGCATAAAATTAGGTGTTGACTCCTTTTGTTATATTTTCAATTTGGGATGTGATATTATGAAAGGTAGTCCTTTGGCTTTTTGATATCTTTATCAATCAAAGATAGAAAAACCTATTATAATTTTTTACTTTTGCAGGTAGTGGTTTGGGTCATACCTAGGTTTTTGCAGGATACTTCAGACTCTTTGCTCAGGGAACTATTCCTCAGATCATATGTTACTGTGGATTGAACTCAGAACTCTTATACTCTATATAAGCTCAGACCTTTTTGAAATCTCCCTGGAGTCAATTGTGTACATTGTAAAAGTTACTTGTTGTCAATCTCTCAGAAATAAGGGGTACATTACTTATACATTTTATTATTATATCAAAACAACAACATTTCATCTAGCACAAAACAAATTAAAATGTCCAATATCATAAAGCAGAATTTGGGGACAAAGGGCTATGACGTTATGTCATAGTTAACTCATTCAGGTGGGGACCAGAATGCAGGTAATGTGTTTGCATGTTTGTCAGACCTGATCACTTGATCACTTGAATCCCGTTATTCATCGATTTGCTCGAGCGCGGCGCCAGTAACATTTCCATTGGACCCTATCACGTGCCAATGTAGCCCAATGGCATCTGGTTGATTCAGGAATATGAAGGGCCTCAAACCGTTCCTTCAGGGTCTTGACAAGGAAGTCTGAATCTTGTAGGTGGGCGGCCACGTGATCTTTTGACATCCCGTGGGATCCAGTCGGTAACGGCTCTAGCCCAGCGGTTGTCTCCAAATCGCATTACATGTCCAGCCCATCTGATTTTTTGAAGCCTTGGCAAACGAGACAGGTCCCTGATTCTGGAATAGCGACAGAGGTCAGAACTCCGAATTCCTTCACTTACTTGAGTGAGGCGTGATATTCCAAGCATAGCTCTTTCGATGCCTCTCTGGGAGACCGAATAGCATTCTCATCCTGCTTTCGTAGGGCCCAGGTCTCTGAGGCGTATGTTAATGCAGGGAGAATGGTGGAGTCGGAAAAGATGTGCCCGGAGCCGGAGGTTCTTTGTCCTTTTAGCTATTTCTTTGATGCCTTTGAAGGCATTCCATGCTGCTCTCTTCGTCCTGCGCAGCTCAGGTTTTAGGTCGTTTATCATGTTGACTTCTCGACATAGGTACACATAACTGCTGCATTCAGAGATGTTTGTTCCATTGAGAGTGAATGGGGCCAGAGGAACTAGCTCATTTTTCATAGTTTTCTTTAGATTCAGCTGTAGTCCTATCTTTCCACATTCTCGGTCAAAGTCAGCCAGCATTTGTGCCGCTTGGCTAATGTTTGGTGTTATTAGAACAATGTCGCCAGCGAAGCGGGTGGTATAGTTGCCGACCATCTATCTTTACTCCCATTCCTTCCCATTCTAATTGTTGCATGATGTTCTCGAGGGTAGCGCTGAAAAGTTTTGGTGAAATGGTATCAACCTGTTGAACCCCTCTTTTGACATCAATGATCACTTCTTTGTAGAATGGTGAGATCCTGGTGGTGAATCCGTAAAACAGCTCACGAAGGATCTTGATGTATTGGGTTTGAACGCCCTGTTTGGCTAGGGCTTCGATGACTGCTTCAGTCTCCACAGAATCAAAGGGTTTCTGTAAATCAATGAACGTGAGACAGAGCGGCATCTTGTACTCCCTACAAACCTCAATGAGCTTGGTTACTGTGTGGATATGGTCGATTGTGCTGAATCCTTTCCGGAAGCCTGCTTGCTCGCATGGTTGTCCTTCATCTAGTGTTCTGCTAAACCTGTTCAGGATGACTCATGTAAACAGCTTGTAGATGACCGAACAACAGGCAGATGGGGTGATAGTTGCCAATGTCGTGAATGTCCCCTTCTTGAGCAGTAGAACTGTCCTGCTGGTTTTCCATTGGGAGGTCACCTTGCATTCGGACAGGTAGCATGTGAAGAGCCGAGCTAGTGTATTGATGAGTACCGCCGGCAGATTCTTCAGGTGTTCGGGTCTGACTTTGTCTGGGCCTGGTGCTGTTCCCTTCTTTACCGACGAGATGGCATGTCAGATTTCAGAAGGGAGAACATTGGGAATGACATATCCATCCTGTGGAATTTGGTATGTGGGCAGGTGGATGTGGCTATCAAAGAGATTTGAGTAGAAGTCCTGGATAATCTTCTCCATTGCCTTTCTGGAAGATGTGATAGATCCATCAGGGTGTCGGAGGGCAGTCATCTTGGTCTTATAGTTGGCGAAGGACAGGCGGGCAGTGCGAATGCTTTTCCCGGCTTCTGCTGCATCTTTCATTATTTCTTCTATTCTGTCTTTTCGGTCTTCTTTTATTGTTTCTCTGCACCGTTTAGCAAGCTCGGACGTTAGCATTTGGTCTCCTGAGGCTCCCGCCTTGCCACATTGGCGAATGAGCTCAAGAGCTCAAGAGTTTCTGAAGACAAACAAGCATCCTGTCAGGCCTGTCAGGCCTGTAACTGACCCAATTTGATCCCCAGAACCTCATGTGGTTTCCCCAAGCACTACCAGAAGTACTCCTTGAGTACGGAGTCAGGAGTAAGCCCTAAGCATTGCCGGTTGTGTCCCCTAAACCTCCCCCACCAGTAACAAAAGGCTAAAGCATTCATGTGGTTTCCCTTCCACAAATCTACTTCCGTAGCTCCTTGCTTTGTTAGTAGTAAAAGATGTTCTCCCTTACACAGTTCTTGCTTGTTCTCTCCGATCAATCAGGTTTTAAGTGGGAAACCTTTTCCCATCTATTCCATTCCCCAGATAATATCCTTCTGGACATTGTCCTGAAGCATCCCTAACTTAGACCAGCCAGACCTTTCATCTTCTCTTCAACTCCTCCCTCCCTACTTCGTTTTACTGTTCGACCTCTGCTACCTTGGCAGAAGTACACATAATTCACTCAGCAGGGCATTCTAGAAAATCACAATAAGATCATATCATTCTTCTTAAGCTGTTCTCAGTCTTCCCCAAATCTAGAAAGAGCTTTTCTTAAATGCTATGACCTTGGCAAATGTATGTGTATAGCATCATGGAGCTTCCGCCTTGTGGTAGTTTGCTGCATCCAATAGTATAAAATTTTGTAGTTTGAGGATATTTCTACTGCTATTTGCCAAATCGTTGTTTCAGTATGTATTCTACTGAGACTTGCTCTAAAGAAAAGAATTGTGGCTTGTTTTTTCTAGCTACTTATTCCGTGCTCTTGTCTTTTGTTCTTGTGGTTAGTAGCTCCAGGAATTTGAGTCAAGTGTGTGAATGCTGTCTTATCTGAAATTGAATCCTGACAAAAACTAAATGAATGCTTGTTAAATTTTTGTATAGCTTAAGTGAATGCATGTGATTACTGGTTCTACTCTTTCCGTGATTTGTGCTTTTCTGCATCTATCAGTATGTATCTCACTAGAGGTTTTCAATAAATATGTTGAATTTAGATGAGAGAAGCAAGGAGACTTAATTATTTGCCAAAGCAAGTAATGATCACCAACATTATTATCATCATTATCACCTTTGAACACTCAGGATGTACAAAATACATTAGCTAAATAAATAATAAGATGCATTGTTTACATCTATAGTTCATGTAATCACTATGAGTTTTGTTTCCATATAGCACTATTTAATAATGATTCAACAATGTGAATTTACGTAATGGCAATTTTTGTAACAAGAGCAGAATTGTAAATATGTTATAATTATAGTTGCATCCAATATGTCATTGCATTATGGACAGAATCAGTATATTTTAAAAAATATTCCCTTGTCCATTATGGATAGCATCTTCTCAAAATACTTCAGATATTTGATAACATTGGTAATTGATGAATTACTACTATTTTTTTAAATTTGCAATACTTGTGTTTGTATTCAGGGCCACACCCAATGATGCTCAGGGGTTTCTCCGGTCTCTGCACTCAGCAATCATCCCTGGAGGGGCGTTGGTGAACAAACCTGAGTCAGCCACATGCAAGGCAGTTTTCCTACCCACTGTACTATCTCTCCAGCTTAAATGGCAATATTTTATTTTACTTCAGTTATTTTTGTTTTGGACGGTGGTGGTACACCTGCAGTGCTCAAGGCGCTTTGTTCGGACCTCTCCTGGCAGTATTTGGGGGAAGATGCTATGCCAGGGTTGAACTAGGGTAAACAGGCATGTTCTATAAGGCAGGCAAGCTAACCCCTATTCCGTATCTGACTCAAGTTTCTGAATAAGATGTTAGCAAATAGGTGCTAATAGGACTAATTTGCATATTTTAGCCTGAAAGTTGTTTTCAAACCAGAACTTCTAGTTTTGACTTTCATTCTGAAGCAACACGCATTTCAACTTTGGAAAATATGAAGCCAGGAACTTTATTATTTAGCATGTTCACTTCAGCTGGTCTTATTTAATAAGTTCAACATTTCTCTTCATGATTATTCCTGGGACTGTGAAGTCATGGATAACATGACAATGTAGCATGACTTGCTTTTTTTTCTCTCTCTTTGTCTTAATATGTACCTTCCAGTTTATTTAGTGTGTACTGAAGAAATTCCCGCAGGAGTATCATGATTGACTAGAAACTGTGCATTTTCTTTCATGAAAAATTACTTATTAAGGGCATTGATATAATATATTGAAATAAATGAAGATTTTTTTGTTTTCAAGATGTATTTATTTACTTATCCAGAGACAAGCTCTCTCTGTAGGCTGACTTGCTTATTTCCTTTATCTTTCTTACTGTGCTTACTTTATGAAACCTGGTTTCACAGCTTTGCCTCACTCCCTGTGAAAGCACTTGTCCATCACACTATGCTTTTCAAACAAGAAATCAAAGATCTCTATTCTCAGACAATAGGAATTAAATTTTCTGATTCTCAGTAGCTATTTTAGAGTTGGAATGATTTTTTGTTTGTCTAATCTCCTCTCTGCCTATATTGTTAACACTTCCTTCCCCTAAAGATTTAGCTGATTGAACTATCGTGTAAAACTTGTGTTCTGTAGCTTCATGCCTGAAAGCAGAAGACAAAGGCATTTTTTGATTGAACATTCCCCACTACGTTCTGTCCAGCTATGTCCAAATCTCCTTTTGTTGTCTATTCTGTTATAGGAGCATTCTTTGCCATCTCTTTTCCATTCCTACTGCTAACACTTTTCCCCAGGATCTTGTTAACACATAGCTGAATTATTTAATAACCTCTAGATTGTTTTTTTTTAAGCATTTTCAATTTTCAATTTTTTACAAGGCAAAGATTACTCCACATACCCAACTAGGAATTTCAAAGCATACTATTGTATGTGTTCAGCTTTTAATGGGTACTATTTGATGGCTCACTAATGTTTACTTGCTGGATAGTAAATAGTTCCATATTGACTGAAAATGCCAGATTCCAATCACACTTAACCTGGGGCGTTAGGTGACACACTCATGACCATGGGTTTTAGAATTATCTGATGAGAGTATAGTGATTGATTAATAATATGTTCATAGGAGAAATGAAGATTTCAAGGTATGAAATTTGTTGGCAAATTTCAAAATTTGCCAACAGAATAGAATGTAACTATTGGTATTCTCAAAAGGAACATTCTTGGGATAGTTTATGTAAAACTGCTTTTCTTTACTTAAGCATTTGTCAGGCAAATGGACAATGTAGCAAACTCACTGGTTTCTCAGACATCTGGTTTATTATATGTGGTAACTTCCACATTTCTAGCCCCATTTTAGAAGTCTCTGCTCTCTCTTACTTTGAGATGAAAATTGAGACCATGCATTTGCCTACACTTCTATATGTGACTATTTAAGAAATTCTCTCAAGACAAGTATGAATTTGTATGTATGCATATTAGTGTATAAGTATAGTGAGGATGCTTTTGCCACCAGAGAAATACTAATTATTCTAATTCCCACACAGTTACTATATAACAGAAACTTATGAACTGGTTGAACAAGTATTGTTTACAAATAAAGGAAGAAATGGCTCATTTAACATAAGGGCAATTATAAAATTATTTCTAAATAATATATTAGGCATCATGCCACCTCAATGCTATACTATTTTCTATTCTATATATTTGAAATATTTAATATTCTATTTACTTGAAATTCTCTCCCCTAAACATAACCCTGTTGCCTCTCACTTTTTATAATTCACTTATGATGTCAATAAGGCTATGTATGACCATTCTATTTCTGAACCCAAGACCTCCCCTGCAGTCCTCCCTTCTCTGTTGTATTTCTTCCAGTTACATGGTGTGCTCTTCTGTGAGATATTTTATTTTCTCACCCTACACTAGAATGTAGCATCTCTGAGGACAGAAAACTATAAAAACTATATCTGGATTATATCCCCCATGGCTTGAACGATTGGCTTATACATAGTAGATTTTTAAGAGTTTTATGAAAATTGAGGAAGGATGGTTGAGATAGCACAGGGTCAGGTGCTTGCCTTCAACATGGCCAACTCCAGTTTATTTTTGGAACCGCATATGGCCTCCTGAGCAAAACCAGAAGTGACCTTGAGGCAGAGAGGCAGGCATAAGTGTTGAGCACAGTTTGTGCTATCTCTGGTATCTCTGCCTCCAAGTTCCCACCCCCCAAAAAATAAGAAATTAAAAATGATGAAAATGGTTGTTTTGATTCAGTAGACATCTAACTATGTCAAGGCATTATTTATTAAGAGTTCACACTATATGAAGGGGGTCTTGATTTACTTTCATATTATATAAAGGGGGATGTTCAGCGACCAGAGGAATGGAGTAGATTTAACAAATTTATCCTTTAATTTGATGCAAAGTATTCTGAAGTTAATGTGTATTACTGACTCTGAATATCGAGTTAGCATGTAGCAGTATTGTAATAGTGAGTTGCTGCTGTACACAAATACTGTCTTTGGATATTTTGTATGTCTATTTTTTTCAAAGAAATACCAACATCTGAGCCAGAAAATATTCACAGAAGACACCTGTGTCTAGTTAAATCTACTACAGATTGGGGCCGGAGTGATAGCCCACCTGGTAGCGCGTTTGCCTTCACGCGCCGGCCAATGCCGGCCCGGGTTCGATCCCCGGCATCCCATATGGTCCCCCGAGCACCGCCAGGAGTAATTCCTGAGTACAGAGCCAGGAGTAACCCCTTAACATCGCCGGGTGTGACCCCCAAAAAGGGGAAAAATCTGCTACAGAGAGTAACCCCTGAGCATCGCCGGGTGTGACCCCCCAAAAAGGGGAAAAATCTGCTACAGAGACACAATGAGGGGAAAGGTTTCTTATGAAGGTGAACGCGATCTCATCTCTCTCCGCCTTACATGAGGGCAAGGCAAGGAGAAAAGGTAAAAAGCTCTTTGTACCTTTCACATCAATAAAGTGCTCTTTTCTTAAGGCATCTTTGGTTGTGCAATTGTTATTCATGGAAGCTGTCAGTTTTGTAAGTCCACCCTGTAACATGATCGGTGAGTGATAGACAGTGAACCATTATCTTGACAAGGAAGATCCTGCTAGCAAGAAGTTAAAGGGAATCCTGAAATTATAGAGTAAGAATGTTATTATTTTTATGTTACACGATATATACCTACTGTGAATTAGAACTCCACCTTTTTGATTTTTACTATTAAGACTATCCTTGCCAGCTCACCTACTGCCAGATTACCTAAATGAATGTTTGGGAAAAGGCCAATCATTCCACTGCTGATTTAATGATAATATATGAGGTTTTAATTCTATAGACTTAATATTAAAGGGATTTTATTTCAATGTTTTGGCATTAAAAGCAGTCATTATAACTGTTGAATATATTGTTTTTTATCCTTCCCCAAGTAATCTTTTCTATAAAGCATGTTATCAATGTTAATTAAACAGGGACCATAAAAAGTCCTTAAGTCATTTTTACAAAATGTCTTCAAAGCAGCTTTATAAAACTACTTAATATATGCCTGTGATCTGAGGAAAATACCAGAGCTGGTATAGGATAAAATAGATGCATATACAATAAGTTATTTGACACATTTTGAGTTGAGGAAACTGTTTAAAAACAGATTTAAATGCTGAAACTTGGATTGAATAGAGCATGTTACAGCAGACTACTATATAAGTAACCAGCAAGGAGGATTGGGCAGAGGACAAGTTTAAGTCTGATGTCATTGAACTCAAATCATTCATAACTTTGAGTGATTCTGGAATGATTGTTGTATCTGTAACCCCTTGAGATGATGGAGCTGATATTTATTACTATTTGAGGGGAGGCACCCCTGAGTGTTCTCAGAGATTGATCTTAATTTGTGCTAAAGAACTACTCCTGTCTGGGCTCAGGAAACCATATGTGGTGCCAGATAACAAACTCAGATCTGCCAAATGTAAGACAAAAGCCTTACCCTCTGTACTATCACTTTGACTCCTTAGTGCTCTAAAAATCTTCAGCCTTGAGTTGAAAAACTCCCTCTCAGTGAATGTTAGAGGGAGGGACATGACCTCAAAGGACAGAGCTTCTGGTGATGACAGGGTCGCTCATAGGAAAGGATGTAACTACATGCTATCTTAGAACTATAAGCCAATGATGAAACCAAATGCCAACAGGATGTAAGCATATTCCAACAGGATATGCCAACAATATGTCACTATATTCCAACCATATTCCAACAGGGTGTAACCATATGCCCGTAGTCAACATCTTGACAGTGGGAGAAATGAGAAGCAGTGTCAAAATTCTGATCTGGGGGCGACACCGTAGTGCTACCCCAATTGCCTCAAATAGTGGCTTTGCCCATGTGATGCAAGTACCTTGGTCCTTGCATCATCCAAATGCCTTCTTTCTGGGGAGAAACTTATCAAGGGGTAAATTATTGGCCGCAACTGAACCCAGTGAGACTGATGAGGCCCTTTCTCAGCACATGTTTCCTCCTTTCTTTACTATCAATTAGAGTTTCCCTTATCTTTGACGTTCAACCATGCTAGTCTTAATGACTTGCTTAGAAGAGTTTCAAACCCAGAAGTTTATTTTTGGGGGAAGGAAGGTGAATGGCCCACACCCATCCATAACTAAGGGATTACTCACGATTCTTCACTCGGGAATTACTCCTGGTAGTGCTCTCAGGGGCCGTATGGGATGGCGGGGATTGGACCCAGGTTGGTCAGATACAAGGTCAGTGCTCTACCCTCTGTACTATTGCTCTGGCCTGATCCAGATTTCACTATTAAGGGTCTTCACCATGATACCAACATAATTCTCAGAATATGACTGATACATTGTTCATTCATTGTCATGTTTGGAGCAGGGAGTAGTAAGAGACAGTTTTGATGGCTGTGAGGATCTTACAGAGTGTGGTGGAGCTAGATTAACACTTCGGATGCTGGCATGCTATGGTAATACTGCACCCCTAAAACATTAATATGTATAGTCTGGAAACCTGTATTACCACAATAAAAATAATGAAAATAGCTTATTATTTGAATTAATTTAATGTCAAACGTTTTCTGCTTCTCTCTGAAGTTTAGGGAGAATTATTTGGAGAATAGTTACTTTTTGTGTGTTTTCATGTTTATTTGGCTCAAGAAGTACAATAGTAACAAAGGTTTAAAATTCAGTAGAGTAGTTTTGAGAAATAGTTTTTGATTCTTCTAAGGACTAGGGCATTGAGATCTGCATAAACTAGCAATTTTAGCAAGTGAACCACTCCTATATCCACTCTTGTTTCCAAGAGCCACAGATTGTAAATATTTCAACAGTTTTCTTTTACCATGTCTTCACAGTGTTTTGTTTTTACCTCAAATTGAACTCTTAAAGGTAATTATTCTATTAGTCTACAAAGTCAGTAGCTTCTGTAATAATATTTACAGAAATTGTAAACAATTCTAATGATTTTAAAAGTATCCCTGAGTTGTCCCTAACAAAATAATTTTGTTTTATACTGCTGTTCCTACATGCCCCAAAGTGCGATTCAATATCTCAACTTCGGTGGGTGTACAAATGGTGGGTCAGGTCTTGGCCACATGCATGTGCAATTTACTTGAATTCCACCCTGTCTTTGTGCCACGGACAGGCTCTCCGGGAGCCTCAGACCGAGGTGTGGCATCTTTGCTTGTACTCAAGGCATTCGTGTGGCAAAAGCTACATGCATATGTGTATGTAATGTAATATTGACGACACGCACTTAATCCTGGAATTTGATATATTGGAAAATTCCTCTCTGTACTGAGAAGTTCTGACAGCACTGCCAGTTGCTATGTTATGCTTATGCACTGTCTCTCTAAAGACTTACTAACTACTAGGAGTGTGTTACCCAGGAAGATCATTCTTTTCTTTTTCCAGTGGCATAATGTAGCCCAAGATGTATGAAGGTCATTTGTGCTTCTTATATTCTGATAAGCCATGAATAACAGACATTGTCTTGTCCTATCAAGGAGACTTACTGTATATGATCTCCGTCTTTTAACATGGTCTGAATTATGTGGTGAAATGTATCATTTTCCAAGTTTGCTGCAGAGTGTGTCCCTGCTTTGTTGCCTGCTGAAGGCTGAAAATATTTCTTGTTAGTGATGGTTGAACCAGTATCTTTTGAATAAGATGTCTCCAATCTGGGAAATCTACATATATTGTGCTTCCTATTTTAATGTAGTTAAATTTGCGATATAATAATTTAGTTTCCTGTTAGACAATTATATAATAATTATCTCTTCATCCTGACATAACCAAAACACAGTATCAAAAAAACCACCACTAATATTATGAGTGTTTGAACTTTCATAGTAATTTTTCTTCAACCTCCTAAAGTGCCCATCCAGCTAGCCACTGTGCAGCCACATTGCTTAGCATGATGCTGACATGACAGTCAAGTAGAACATGTTATGCTCTGATGATATGTGGAAGCATTGCTTGCTCTGAACTGTAGGATACACAGAGCTTGAGAGACTTAACGTAGCCCTAAAGCAACAAAGTGAATGCTATTCTGCTCCCCTTCTGACTATGGATTTCTATATCTTTCATATGAGCATGGAGAATTCCCTTGCCAGATTAGTGACTATACTATTATGAACCTGAACACACATTTGCTTGCTCTTAAGGAAAGTCTTGCTAGACTCATAGAAGAAAGAAGCTCATCATTTCCTCTCAAATGAAATTAATGCATAGTGAATTATTATCAAATAAATTACATGGGATTTATGGATGATCTTTGATAAAAGATCACCATTGAAAACATTTTAAGGATTGGACTGAGATGTATGAATACATAATTTGGAGCCTAAGACATTATACAAGGAGATAGATTTAATCTCAATGTGAGAAACAAATTTGTAGCTAAGTGGAGAAGTTGGAATGAATTCTTGGGAGGAAGATTATTCCCTGACATTCTGAGTATTTTAACATTTTGAAAATCTCTTGGCAGATGTAGTTGTGGAAAGATCTGCATAATATTTTGCGAGAGATTTTTTGAGGGTACTTTGAAATCTGAGATTAGGGAAGTCTAAACTTCTCTTCATGCAGTGATAATGTACAGATTCAACTATATGTTAATTCTTTCAAATATTTTTATTGTTTAACTCTGTTGGTGATAATATCTTTCCTTGATTTATTTTCCTTTTGGTTGCTTTTGATAAAACTCATTAAAAAGATAAACATATCATATCTGGTAAATATGTCTTATTTCCATGCATCGGGAGACATTTTTCTATGCAGACACACCAAAGGTATAAAATTATAAGATGTACATGAATTTTATATCATGTCTTATATATTAGGACTTTTATATGTACTACAACGATGGTAATGAATAAAACTTAATTTAATAATAAAAATTTCTTCATTTTTGGTCTAATTAATTAAAGACACACTATAAGGGTGGACATGTATTTGTGTATAGTGAGAATAATTTTTTATGATCAAACTGAAGCAGCTCAAGAAATTATCAAGGATGCTATTATACAGCGTCCTTTAGGATTTATGGCAGAAAAATCTAGGCTTTGAGTCTTGCAAGCAATTACAATGAAGTCCTCGTCAAAACAATACAAACAAAGAAACTATCATTATTGTCCCTATCAGCAAGTGAAATTAAGGAGACACTTCTGAGCCCAAAATTGCCATTGACATATCAGACTTAATTAACAGAAGCCCAGTTTTACTGGGAGGAGTTATTGTTTAATAGATGGAGGTGGCAGAGAGGTAGAAGTTATTTTTGCCTGGAATTCTCAGGCAATATCAAATAATGAATGAGGAGGATGCAGAATGGTAGTTGAATAGAATTTGATAGTGAAAGACAGTTGTGACTCTTTTAAAACAGGAAAGAAGAAGATAAGATGCATTGCACACAAATTGAATTAATTCTTAGTTTGACGGGTATCGCTATCTGTCTGTCTTGGTCTTTCTCTTTCAATATATGTATCCAAAGTTAATAATAATATAACTTTTTGGTGCAATAAAATGATAATTCAAGAATAGTGTAGGATATTAATTAAAATGTTACAAAACATTTGTGTTAATACAAACTGTATCTGTGTGGATTGTATTAAACTGGATCTTAAAAGATGCCTGAAGGAAAAAGGGAGATAAGATCTGAAATATTGCAACACTGGAACTTTTGGCACAGTAATAAGATATTCTACCTTGTTAGCACACTGTTCCATTTTCTGTCTTACCTATAAATGGCTAACTTTAAAAAAATATTTTATTATTTTATTATACCACCGTGATATATACAATTCCAAAGATGTCCATGTTTGGGTTTTGGTTACACAGTGTTCCAGCACCCATCCCCCAACCAGTGCCAATTTCCCACCACCATGTCCCCAATTCCCTCCACCCTCTCCTAGCTTGCCTCTATGGCAGGTTCTTTATCTATTTTTTCATTTTTCTCTCTCCCTCTTTCTCTCTCTTCCTTCTCTTATGCATTGTGGATTGCAATACACAGTTTTAGAGGTTATCATGTGTATCTTTTTGCCTATGTTAAATGCTCAGTTCTAGGCTGCATTATCATTTTCGATGATTGTAAGAACTCTGTTCCCTTCTCTGTCTTACCTACATGTTTGTGGTAGATTCCACCTGTTGACAAGACCTCCTGATCATGTTTTGCCTGACCTTGGATATTGGTATTATATATATATATACATATATATGGGTATACATATATATTTATGTCATGCAAATAAATGCAGTCATTCTATATCTGTCTTTTTCCTTCTGACTAATTTCACTCAACATGATCCTCTCCATTTCCATCCATTTATAGGCAAATTTCGTAACTTCACTTTTCCTAACAGCTGCATAGTATTCCATTGTGTAGATGTACCAAAGTTTCTTTATCCAGTCATCTGTTCTCGGTCATTCTGGTTGTTTTCAGATTCTGGCGATTGTGAATAGTGGTGCTATGGAGACCAAAGTATAGATGGTGTTGCTGTGTGTTTTGGGCTTCCCAGTGTATATTCCCAGGAGTGGTATGGCTGGGTTAAATGGGAGCTCAATATCTACTTTTTGGAGGATTGTCCATATTGTTTTCCAAAAAATCTGTGCCAGTTGACATTCCTACCAACAATGGATGAGAGTCCCTTTCTCCCCATATCCATGAGTAAATGGCTAACGTTTAACCCTCAGTTTGGTTACAATAATGGAGAAGACATTGATGGCTAATATAATGATTTTTAGATGTTTACATATAAGTTTCCACTATAAGTATGAAGTTTCTTGTATAGAAAGATGATTTAAAATTCAATAATATTCAGAACATATTCATATTGCTTCACACACAGTCACCCTCATGTTGGTCATTAAGTACTTAAATAATAATGTTAATAAAACTTATTTTCACATTTTTTGGTAAGGAGTATCTTTTCTTGTGTCTGCAGTACTATTTTTGAATCCATTTGAAGCTGTTACCTTTTATACTTATAAAGAGGATAAAAGCATTGCACAGTCATGAATGATTCTCCAGCTTCATATTTTGGAAGGATTTGCTTTTTTTCACTGGTGTGGATGCCAATCCACATTCAAACCATTTCATTTGATACACTTGGGTTTTCTCAATCTTGGTGACTGCTATTTCTCATGACTTTTTTGTTTTTTCTCTTTGTGTTCCATAGGTTTTTTTATAGTTGATGACATCTTTAAGCTTATTCTACTATCTGCATTTGCTAATGCAGAATTTTGCAATATTTCTGTGGCTTTAAATACTGTTAATGATTTCTAGATTTATTCTTCCAACTAAGTTCCACATACTAAAGAGTATACGCTTTCAATCTCCTAAGCTGCATTCAGACATTTCAATGCTTCTGTATTAGCCATGTCACCTTAGGAAGTTCAACGAAACAGCTGATCTTTCCGCTCAAGCTTGTTTCTTCGAGGGGTCTTAACATCTCAGTAAATTACTAATCAAGTCTTGTCAGAGCTTTGGGGAAATAAATGAAAGTATCTTTGACTTTTGATTTCCTCACAATCCACGTGCATTCAACGGCAACAAAAAATCTGATGATTGAATACTCAGAATATTTTGAATTGTATCCATTTGTAACATCTCTGCTGCTGTCATGCTGATAAAAGATACCATCTTTGGCATCTTGTAACTAGTGTCTTTCTTCTTATTAAAACTACTGCCTGTTTGCAACACAGCAGCCTAGATGGTCTTGTTAAAAAGTAAGTCAGATCATATTAAATTTTCAAGTCTCCTCAGTGCCTTCCAATTTCACTCAGACTGAAAATTAAATTGTACAAAAAGATAAAACTGTTACTATTGGGACCAAAGAGATAATACTACTGGGATTAAGATGCTGACTTTACATGCAGTTCGAGATGATTCAATCCCTGCAAACATATATGTTGCCCCAAACACTGCCACAAACAACCTTTGAGTAGATACAAGTGTTTGGTGTTAGCCAAGAGAACTGATAAGTGTGACCCAAACTGCCTCCCCTCTAATAGTAATAACACTAATAATAAAAAAAAAAAACCCTCTCGACTGTTTATCACAGCACCTGCTCCAGTTCTACGTTTCATCATCAACTCTTATTTCGACCTTCAATTCCCTCTGGTCAACTGCACCATTTCTTAGTTAATGTTTAACACCCAGAATCTCACCCCAGAACCTCTCTGTGATCTCCTCATCACTGAGTGAGACTCTGCTTAGGATATCCAAGACTCACTTCATTGCTTAACGTATTTTTTTGTACAATATGAGCAAGGATATTTCTGAATGTGAGCTTGTGCTATACACCATCCTGGCCCACAGGATGTTGTGTCTGTTCCTGATTGTCTTAAGGCAGATATCCTCACCTGCAGTGTTCACTTTCCTCACCCAGTGTTTGGCCAGATATCCAGAAATGTTTCATAGCCCATATTGGTGTGTCTAGAAATAGTACCATGAGATCTAAATTTGTGCTGTTTTTTATTGATTTTATTAATTTATTTATTAGGCTTTGGGGATTTTTGTGAGCTGAATAGAAACCAGGTGTGACTGCAGTACCTGGCTGCATCATCAGGTGACAGACAGGAGACAGGCTTGTCTACACCCAGGGCTCTGCCCCGTGGGCCCTGGATGGTTGATGGTCTGACATAGAAAAGACTAGGCCCCCTGGGATGAACCCGAGCCATGGTAGAGACTGGCAACTACCTGTGGTGTATTCAATATGCCAAAAACAGTAACAATAATGGATCTCATTCCCAATGAATGGAGACGATGCTGGTGCCCGCTTGAGCAAATCGATGAACAGTGGGAAGACAAGTGATGATACAAGGGTTTGGGGCCACACTTGTTGGTGCCCTGGAATTACTTCTGACTCTGCACTGAGGGATCACTTCTGCTGAGTTGCAGGGACAATATGGGGTGTTGAATCAAACCTGGGTCAGCTGTATGCAAGGCAAGTGCCCTACCCACTGTACTATCACTCATATCCCTATTGCATTATATTTCTTTCTCAAAATAAAAACATGCAATATGCCAACCAATGACCTCCTAAACATGCACAGCCAGTTCCACTGATATATTAGTTGCATATTTAATTTTCACTTAAGATATTTTGCATGGAGCGGTTATAAAATCTTTTGAATTGGAGAATAAATGTAAAATTACCTGAGTTCATAATTCCAAGTTTATTTTAATATGTGCTCTGAAGTAATAGGCTGTAATTTATTTATTCTGTAATATTTTATTTTTGTTGAGGGGAAGAGTTTCCTTATCAGGGCTCAGGGGCTGAGCGGTCACTGCTGGCAATGCCCAGATAGCTCTGAGGCTCTGAAATTCAGTGCTTATCCAGGGGGTACTTGCGTCACCTGTGACCTACTAAAGTTCCTTTTTGGGGCGTAGGCTGCTATAGATAGAGCTTGGAGCTTCACACCTACATTGTATTTACTTCACCAACCGAGCACTCACTGGCTCTCGGTACAGATACAGTGATAGTATAGGTTAGATATTTTTTTTTATAATTTACAAGATGCAAGTATTGCCTATGAAAAATAAAGGCTATATTATGAATTTGATATGTGCTCTATATAAAATTATCATACACATGAAATCTATATATTTTATAATGTGATGTCTCTGCAGCTGCGTGAAAGTCTTAGATAATACTGGAAGTTAGAACCAGGTCCTTCCCAGGATCTTTCACATTTCTACACTGTATAAAGTTCTAGGAAGGTTCTACCCATGACCCATCATCCCAGTGAGTCTAGTAAGAAACCGGAAGAACCCCCACACCATGAGGTCAGTTATTTTCAACGTTTAGACTCCACAGCTCCTCAGAGCTCCACCCAAAGGAAAATCCGATCTCTCCCATTGAGGTCATCTGAGATGAGAGCCTACTACTAAGCGTGTATCACCTACAAGGCAGAGCCTTGCAAGCTTCCTGTGTTGCATTTGATATGCCAAAAACCAGTAACAATTATAGTCCTCATTCCCATATGCTGAAGGAATAGTTTGAGGTTCTTCCTGTTCCTGGAGAGAGCAGATGCCCTTGGGCTACACTTGCTCTTGACAGGACTTATGGAGATGTTACTGGTGCCCACTCGATGAAAACCGAAGACAAGTGATACAAGTGATGATGTCAAGAAATATACTATTTTACCTTGAGCATAATCTTACACAGACAAACACATACGGTGCAAACTGAAATGCTTTAAGGTGATAAAACTAGGGTGTCCTCTCCCCAAACTTAGAAATTTTGGTGTAGTTCCATTAATCTTCTCACAAAAGAAGGAACCAGAGCAAAACAGGAATACATTAGCATATCGTTTGTAAAGGCAGGTAGCAATTTGGAAAAATGGGATGGTACAGTGTTAAACAGAATCTGGAATAAGCCATTTTCTCACTCTAGGACTTTCTGGCACATAATGGGAAAAATAAGATGCTTATTATCTCCTTGCTTCAGGGTTCTAAGTCCTCAATGAAGAGTGGGATAGAATCTATAGATAGGATTATTTAGGAGACTGAATGCTCTGATGTTTAGAAAATGCTATTAAGATACCTATAATCTCTGTATGTGAAGAATATGTTTTAAGGTCTTAGATAGGAAATGATGTATTTAAACCGATGTATATTCTATTGGTTGGTGAAATTGTATACTGGTGATAAACTGGAAGCATAACTTTATTTTTTATTGCATAGTGATAATTTTTCTGAATTTAAAAGTCTATTTTTTTAATTTTTTATTATACTGCCATGAGATATACAGTTACAAAGATGTTCATATTTTGGGTTTCGGTTATACAGGGTTCCAGCACCCATCCATCCACCAGTGGCCATTTCCCCCACCAATGTCCCATGATTCTCTCCCCCTTCCCCAGTCTGCCTCTTCTCTCTCTCTCTCTCTCTCTCTCTCTCTCTCTCTCTCTCTTTCTTTCTCTCTTCCTTCTTTTATACATTATGGCTTGCGATACGTACCTTTAGAGGTTTTCATATATATCCCTTTGCCTACATTCAATGCTCAGGTCTAAGCTGGTATTATCATTTACAATAATTGTTAGCACATAGTTCACTTCTATGTCTAATCTAACCTCTGACTCCCACATACTGTGGTAGATTCCACCCAATAACAAGACCTCCTGTCCATATTTTGCCTGACCTTGGATATTGGTATCATACTATTTTTTTATATCCCACAAATAAATGCAGTCAGAATCTGGAAACAACCAGAGTGCCAATAACTATTTTTATAAGCCAGTATACACTATCATCACAGAACTAGTGAGATAGTAGATGGGTTAAGGTGCTTGCTTTGCATGTCACAAACTCGGATTTGATTCCTCACATCCTCTTTGTTCCCTGAGCAGTGCAAAGAGTGTTTCCTGAGTACAGAGCCAGGAACAGCCCGTGAACAGTACAGGGTATATCTTCCCAAAAGTAACACTGCCATATATTATTTGGAATGAAATTATATATTATATATAGTAAATTTGATGTTAATGGTTTAAGTGTCATAAGATAAAGAAGAAACACCTTTCTTTTTCACTCAACATTAGTCACTTTTTAAAAATCTGCGCCACATTTGTGTGATAGTTTATTGTGGATACCTTTTCATCACTTCATGGTCATGGTGATTTTTTCAAAGAATTTTCATCTTTGTATTTTCTTTACAACAGCACATATAGATATATAGAAGTGGACTCCGCATTCTTTCAATGAACGTGTAACAAGGTGCTCAGCAAAATCACATTAACTTAAGAGAAGATTTTTGCTTTACTTTGTGCTAGTAAACACTCAAATTCTAGGGATAAAATCTACAGCATATACTTTAATTGAATTACACAGAGATTCTTGCATTATTTAAATGAACTTGCTAGAATTGTTATTTATACATTCTCTTTCCAATTCTTACTGAAGAATCAAGTTTTAAACTGTGATAATTTTGCCACAGGTAGACTAGTAAGTTATCATTGTAATTAATTCAGAGTGAAAATATTGAGATTCATAACCCAGACATCATAATAGAAAAATGGAATATATTTCCATGTTTAGACATCATCGTTGGATTCTTCTGTCTTCCATCCTGAAAAAATGTGGACATAGTATTAATATAGAGATAAGCCACATCATAATTCAAATCCAAATTCAAACAATACTTTCCGCTGATCCATTTCAATGTAATTGCTTAAAATTTGATGATACATTATCCTATTCTGGGCGGGGGCGGGTGGGGAGAGCTCCTTGGCAGTGATCAGGAAGCAGGTGCCAGTACTGGTGACCCAGCAGTGGTTTCCTGGTGTTCAGCAGTGTGCAGTGGGCAGGCAGGACCATTCTGTTGTGAATGGTCATAACAATATTCGGGTCCACCAAGGGGACCCTGGTAGTAATCAGGGATGACTTGGGCTGTGTCTGATGGCGCTGGGAGGGCCATACGACACTGGGTGAAAATCTTGGGACTTCATGCATATAAAAATTGTGGGGAATATTAATACCAGATGAACTAAGCATTGAATGTACACACAGGATTTACATGATAATCCCTAAATGTCTGTAGAGCAAGCCACAATGTGTAAGTGAAGTGAGGGAGAGAGAGAGAGAGAGAGAGAGAGAGAGAGAGAGAGAGAGAGAAAGAGAGAGAGAGAAAGAGAGAGAGAGAAAAGTAAAGGAAAAGTGCATGCTATCTAGAGAGGCAGGATGAGGGAGGGGGAGGGAATTTGGGGCCATTGGTGGTGCGAATAGGGCACTGGTGGAGGGGCAAGTATTGTAAAAATGTATGACTGAAACCCAATCATGAACATTTTTGTAATTGTGTGTCCCAAGGTGGTGTAATAAAAAAAAACTTAAAAAGTGTAGTGAGCTAGCTCTTATCTGGCAGGATGATTATTTTCAGCAAAAAATAAAGCAAACACATTTTAATTTTCTCTTTCCATCTCATTTATTAGCGATCTCTTCTAAGTCTACGGCTCGAGCACTCGGGTAACAATGAAACCAAGATGGGTTCTGCTGGGCTTGGAACTGATACAGCTTTTCTTCCCTGGCATTTCCTTGGCAGATAAAAACCTTTCAGCAGCAATTGAAATGCATTCAGTCAACTTGTTTGGCAAAATCATGAACGGTCATTTGTCATCAAATTAAGTCCCAGTGGTATTAAGTCCCATCAGGTAGTTTGAAAGCAAACTTATTTTCAAAGTCCACTTATGATTTTTGTGATAACTTTCTTTCAACTCAAGCTATAAAACCTTTTCCCACTGCCACACCCCAGCCCCCTTCATCTACTTATTGTCGGGGAACGCCGCCGGGGTCAGGGTCCCCGACAGTGTCAGGACAGAGGTTGTTTTCTACCTCCGAGGACGCCGGGAGAACAGATGAAAACTCATGAGTCTGGTGCAGTTCCAAAAATGGCTTTTAATAGTACAAAACTCTTCCACAGCACTCCAATATAATGAACAAACTCTAGCTCTGGTCTAAACTTAGACCATACAAAAGAGCCTAAGTCTCCCACCAAAAAGAGAAGATCTCACCCGAGCTGAGTCCTACCCAGAAGGAGCAAAAGGCCAAAGAGCAAAAGGCCAAAAGGCCAAAGCCAAAAGGCAAAAGCCACAGGAGCCTAAAGCTGAAGGCTGAGGAACCAAAAGGCAAAAGTTTAAGCGGCCTCAAGTCAGCCCCTTATATACACCAAAGTAATCCAATCGCGAGGGGCATGTCAACAAAGAACTCTAAACAGAGTGTAGTGCCACACCTTATTGCAGGTATAAACAAAGGTTATGCCAAGGACTAAGGAGATTATCTCTTATGTAAAACACTGGAGAGAGAGAGGGCTGATATAAAGTAATACATCTTAACTTCATGAGCTGCATGTAATCTAGATGGTACCCACAGGCTCCTTCTTATTATTATCTGCACCAGGGTGATTCTGAGTATCTTGTTCTCGTGTACTGAAAGGGTCACACTCACCTGCTTAGAGAAACTAGTATGATCCTTCCTATAGTCTTCCTATAGTTTCAGCATAGCCAGGGTGATAGTCTCCTGGTAAATTCTAACTGTCCCACGCTGGGTGCAGTGGGTATAAAAAGGAGCTGTGCCCAATCTAGAAAACATAGAAGTCTTAGTAGATGTATAAGTCAGAAGTTATTTAATCAAGGTGACTTCTGTAAGTGCCACACCCTATAGCAGTGTTTACATAGAAGAGAAGTCTCATTAGAATGAACCTTGACTTAAGTAGATTAAGCTGGGAGTGGGCAAAACAACAAAACTCCCAAAATAGCTAAACCTGTCCTCCAACACTTATGAATTCCTAATCTCTCTTAAGATGTGGAGACTTAGAGGTGACTGCAGGGTCTTCCTAGACCGCTGGTGGAGGTGCTTATTTTATCCTTCTATTCCCACTCCAATCTTGAATCTGAGACTCTTGCAAAGAGGAAGCTTTGCTAATTTTGGACCTTTAAGAGGTCTTAGGACTTTTTGTTCTTCCCTCTTCTAGTTCTCTCTCGAATCCCAGGGGGCGCACTGGGTGAAGAGGGGCTTCACTGTCTACAAAGGTATCCCTGAGACCATCTGGCTGTCCCCTGCAGCCAGATGAGAGGGACATCCTGGCCCCTGCAGTCACCCCCTCCCCATGCCCGGGGCCACATTTGCATCCTGGAACAGACTGACCTGCTGTGGAGTCACTCAAGAAGTGATCCAGTGATCAAGAACAGACTGACCTGCTGTGGAGGTCTTTCTCCAGGTGCTCTTAAGGACAGTCAATGTCTTAAGTCATCTAACTTTAGAGAAAAGGCAACTACAAAAAAGAGCAATTTCCTTCTGTGCTTTTTGAGGTAAAGCTAAAGTTTGCTATACTTAAGGTGGGTGTGAACAGCTAAGAATAATCATTGGATTACCGTTGCCTTTCTGTGGCATCTTTCAAAGAGATTCAAAGTTACTAAAGATCCAAATATTGCCTGGCTTTCTACCCATTTTCCCTGTGACTACAAAAATATTTCTAGGGACATTGGTCTATATAACTTGAAGTTACCAGTTAAAAATCATAAACTGTATGGAAAAGCTAATGGAGGGAAAAGTGAAACTTTGGATATAAGTTCAATTTTAAAGATAGAAAGAACTTGATAGTTAAGCATCTTTGATGCATGTGCTTGCACATAGATATAGATGCATAATACATATACATACATTCACATAGAGAAGATTTAATCTGGATTATTTAACAAGACAATGTTATTTGATTTCTATGTGTAAATTCAGTGTAAAATATCACTTAGAGTTAAGAATCTGCCAAGTTAGAAATTTGTATGCTGAGTTTTACAAGACCACATGACAGAAATTTTAATATTAATCCAAGATATAGTTTAATAAAAGGGAAAAGTTATTGTCTAAAGCTGCACTGCATAAGGGTGAAAAGGTTTTTTTTCTCTACTGTTTGCTATGTATTCTGCCTGTACAGCATATATGAAGTTAACAGCTAAAATGCCTATTCACTGTAACTGTTTTGAATTCTACTTACTAGTGTCTAAAAATAATGAAACACAATTCAAATCAGAACTCTTAATTTAGCAAATGCAGTGATACCATGCCTATTTGCCACCCAAGACTTTTCCCCCAAGTTATTTAAAATGTAAGACACTTCTCATTTTTCTTATAACCCAAGTACACATTAAGAGTTCTTTAAAAAAATCCTTTAAATAACTCTGTAAAACAGAAATCATCTACTATACATAGTTCTCCAGAGTCCCTCGGTGAGGATGGATTGATTCTAGCACACCTGCTGTGTCATTAGCCAAACGCACACGCACATTTGTTCCACAAATGCACCGAGAGGAACTAAGGGTTAGAAAACAATGTAGGATGAGAGAGAGAGAGAGAGAGAGAGAGAGAGAGAGAGAGAGAGTGTAGATGGGGAATTAAGTCCATTGCTCTCCAAAGGATGAAGAGCTTCTGAAGTTCTTTTGTGTCATATGGTAATTGCTCTTCCAACAAAGGGTATACTTAAATATACTAAGTGTGCTTATATACTTTTTGAAATGCAAGCGATTTAACATCCCCTCCCCCCCAAAAAAAAAAAACAGCTGGGAAACCCAAACCACAAAGCTTTATCAATGCAGTCTTAACCCCTTGTATGCTGCTCTGAGAAATTTACAAATGAGTGAAGATTTGAAGGCATCTATGGCTCCCAATCAAATCTTGAGTCTAAGTGAGACCTTGGGAGCGAAAGTAAGTGGAAATCGGATGTTGAGGCTGGCGGCCACGACCGAGCCGGAGGGGAGAGACCTAGCGGGAGGGAAGATGGGGGAGCCAAGATCGAGCTGGAGCCCACCACTGCATCCAACCCCAGCCTCTGGGCACAACCCTGGGTTGGAATAAAGATGTCTCGGCGTGGCTCTGGGGCCCAGACCGACCGATCCCGTCGTTGGCCCTGCGTGCCGGCCGGTCACCCCATCTAAGCCCCGGTTCCTCCCGAAGTGGCGAGCTCCGGATCCCCGGGCGCGGTGCACGGGGCCAGGCACGCAGCTCCCGGGAGCGGCAGCCACAGGTTCGTGCGCGGGAGAAGTGGGCGCCGGCGCTCGTGTGCGGGGGAGCGACAGGCGCCGTCTGGCAGCGCTGGCGTCTCTAGCCCCCCATGTGTCCGCGCGTGTCGCGGGAGTCGCGCGTGAGGTCAGAGGGACAGGTAGCCCGTGTGATGCTCGGGAGGGCGGAGTGCGGCGCTGCAGGCGGGGAGCGGGCGTGGGTGGCACCGCCGCCGAGTCCCCGCGGCCGGGGCGTTTGCAGCCCCCAGCCCGGCCTCCGGGCTTCCCCGGGAGCCGCAGCCTGCGAATCCGGAGCCCAGCTCGCTGCGGGATCTCTGCTTTGCATCCCCACCACGTACCTGGGCTGAGCGGATCTAGGGGTGCGGGGGTCAGGTGGGGACCCCCCAACCCTCCTCTTCCCTGTCCTTCCCTTCCCGGGGCAGGACCTGCCGCTCCTCTGGCCCGCACCATGGAAGACTCCGGCCAGGTGAGCCCGCCTGCAGCCGGCGACTCTGCCTCCAGCATCTCTGGCCCCCGTTCGGGCGAGATGAGCCGGGCCAGCTGCTCTCACGGCCGCAGCGAGAGAGCGCGGCTCGGCCCGGCTCCCGCGGCGTCTGCGCCGGGCTCGGTGCCCGGCCCCCGGCTTTGTTTATATACGGGCTGGCAGCAGCACGGCGGCGCCCACCCGGCCCCGCGCCCGCCTCCTCCCGGGGCGCCGCTCCGGCACGTGCTCGGGCTCAGCAGCGCCGCGGCGGGCGGGCGCCCCCGGGCTGGGGACCCCGCGCGGTGCCACCCCCGGGCCGGGAGCGCGCCCTCCGCTGGCGTCCAGCCCCGACCCCGCGGCGCGCCGCCGCCTCCCTCCCCAGCGCGCGGGGCGGGGCGCACGCCGACGGGGCCCGGAGCTGCTGGGCGCGCGGCGGCGGCTCCGTTCCGGCGCCCCGAGGACTATGGTAACATGAACGGCGGAGCGGGAGCGCGTCCGCCGAGCCACGGGCGAGACTGAGGAGCTGCGCGCGTCCCCGGCGCGGGAGCACGTTGGGCCGAGCCGCGGCGGCCGCCGCCACTTCCTGGCTGGACGCCGCTGACATCTGTCGCCTCGCCCGGGCGCCGAGCGCCGCCTGCCCGGGGCTCCGTGGACTGCGCGCGGGCTGCTGAGCCCCAGTGGCCGGAGCTCGGGGCTCCCGGCGCGCCCCAGCCGAGTCCCGCACGCACGCTGGCGCCCAGGGGAGTTGAACTTGAGTTCAGGTGGGTGATTCCCCGGGGAGCGCCGCGGGCCAGGCTCGGGGACCCCCGGGAAGGTGAGCTCCTGTGGTCAACAGCGGACACTTGGCTGCTGGACACTTGCTGGGCTGCCGCCGCTTCCTCCCACGCAGTTCTCACGAGTTACGCAGCCCGGTCCGCCGTAAGGGGCGGGGAGGTGGGGGGGGAGCTCAAGCTGACGCCCCCAACTCCCAGTTCCCTTAAGGATCTAGTGTGCTATTGACTTTCCCATCACTTAGGAGTAAGTGTACGGAAGGATCATATTTACTCCATGGCTCTGTGCGCGTGGAGGTCGATAGGCTGAATGATTTCCCCCAGTCAAGTCATTTACTTCTAAGCCAATAGCTGGTACCTTCGTCATAGTTTGCCGGGGGTAAAAGTAACTGCGCGTTTGTTCTGCCGATGTCCAACTTCCCTCTGATTCCTGCAGATTGGTGCTGAGCACACAACAAAAAGTTTTCTTGTTTTGTTTTGTTTTTTTAGCTTCTGCTCAGTTTCTGCTGCTTCACAGGGGCAAGGAAAAAGGACTTTGGCATTAAACTCCAGAAGCAATTAAGGGGACCATCTCCTTTAACTTTTCTTCTCTGTTACCGTTGGCAATGAAGAGGAAACAGAAGAGATTTTTGCAGATGACTTTGGTATTCATGGTGGCTTTAATTTTCCTGCCCAATATTGGTCTCTGGTCTCTGTACAAGGATAAACACCTGGTGAAATCTACAGAGCCCGGGAACAGCAGGTAAGTACCAGCCAGAGAAAGATGCCCTGTGGATGGGCCAGTCGCTTAGCGCTCAGCCCACCAGGAGATCGGGGTCGCCTTGAGTTTTCCTTACAGGTCTCTGGATCGGTTATCACAAGATTCTAGAGTTTGGATTTTAAGCAAGTAGTTTAAAATCTAAGCCAGTAACATCATGGAATGTAAACTGAACCAGAACGGAGAGATTGAGAGGTGTAAGACTGATCGGCTTCTTTCACAAAAGGTCCTTATGTTGGTTTAAGATCAAGTGGATGAAAGTCACCTGCTTCTTTATGGAAGGGTTTGGAGTTGTTTTAATAAATTGGATCCCCCACCCCATATTTATCTGATTTATCAGAATGTCTACTTAAAGTGACTTGAACTCATGAGATTGTTAAGATTGTGAAGTAGTTCTCAGTAAAACTAAACTCTAGTTTTCTGTGTTCGTGGTTGTACTTTTGATTTAGCAGCTTCTCCTGCAGAAACTTGGTCACTTGTTTCTCCTGTTGCTGAGGTGGAGTGATATACTGACAGTTACTAAGTTTTCCCATTCTGTTTCAAAGTCTGTTGCTAGCAGTTTGTTGCGAAAAGCTGTCTTTATATCTGAAGCACATGCCCGTGGTAGGCATTGCTCATGGCCTCACAGATCAAAAGTCCCATCTTAGTGATGAGTAATTCGCTATAGCCTTGGAAAACATTGTTGCAATGCAATATTGTTATATTCCTTATATATTAACAAAACAGCTTCAGCTTAAACTTCTTATGTTGGAGTGCAGCCTTCATGATATTGGAGAACACCTTCGGTGTGTATCATTTCAGGTTATTAATGTCCTTAATTTCAAGGGCTATCACCATGTGCACTGTGGACATTCCACAGAAAGGTTTTTAGGAGTCCACTTGTTGGTAATAGAAGTAATTGTCAATGGCAGTTAAATGTGTTTTGGACTTAACAAACTTTGATTTTCCTTTTAAGCAGTGATTATTTGTGAAATATATAGAAATAACCTGCTTTTTAATTTTGTCTTGTACTCATTACTAGTCTCTCAAATTTCAAGTTAACTAGTTGCCTGTGGGACAACTAGTTAGAAATTTTGAGGGAAATTGTTGACATATTCTCATGTTGATTATTGGTCTCTCTAGTCCTGCTAAATATGCATGTTACTTTAATTTTAAGTATATTGTTTTTACATTCCAGCGCAAAAAAAATGAAGATGGGTACATTGGTTATAAAACTTTTTATTTCTCCTATTCAGCTCCATACAGGATTTTATTAACCTCATTAACATGTCAAAATTTTATTTTAAATTAGTAAAATAATAAAAGCAAAGGGGTTTTTCTTTAATTATTCAATTAATAATGATGTGAGTATTTGCTGGCATAACCGACAAAATACTAATATCTTGAAGGAGAACTTCACAATTTTCATACAGGCTCTATTGATTTTCACTCCTAAAGATAAATTTGTTTTGTCCAGGGGAATAGGAAATAAAATATGGCAGACGGATTCTCTGCCCTATCATTGCATGCTCTCCCACTTTCTGTGTTGTCCGAGTTCATCTGTATTATTAATGATCCTTTATGTCTGTGGAAAATGAATGGCTTTGAAAGACGTTCAGTAGTGAGAAGCTGTTTCTCAAAGTTTCATATACTAGAGAGAAAATAATTGAAATTGATGTATGTCCTGTGGCATTTTACTTTAATAATTGCATGCAGCAGTGTTAAAATGAAGAATAAAGGTGCTACTATGCCATAAAATGAAGGTCAATCACATGCTTCACTATTTTAAACTAATTTAATAGCAACTATACGAGTTTTAAAGGCAGCAATTCATTGGTCATTCACTGAAATAATTCTTGGAAAACAAAAAAAAGGTAGGCATTTATTAGGTATTTTTCAGTCTTAATTGGAAAAAAGAATTAGCACATGCTGATATAATGAGTAACATTGTACAAGAACTAAGTTATATGTGTATATATGGCCCCCGACCCATTACAAAGTGACTTCACTGATGAATACATGTGCTGACTATTGTGATTCAACGCCATGCTGATGTGTTTCATTGTTAGTAAGTTGCTAAGTAGATTTTCAATTCCAGCATGTAATTTCACCACTAGTAATGTGTCTTTTAAATCATTTTTAAAAAGGCATGTTTATAGTTAATCGCTAAATAGTCTTCAAAGGCTCCTTCTGCTCTGTTTGTCAGCAAGTTGTAAAGTGCTCAGGGGGGGGGCTGCCGTGCTGACCCTAGTGCTGACAGTCCCCGGGACTCAGGATGCTTCCGGCAGTCACGTGCCCAGTGAGCCTCTGCTCTCCCAGCGGTGACGTGTACGCGGGTGCTCCTGCTGCCGGACCGAGTGTACCGTGACTGTTCAGTTACAAACTGGCATGGTTTTGAATAGGTTCATGCATGCAGTGGGATTCGTGGAAATATTTTGTAGAAATTCAGAAGTATACTTCATCGAATGCTCTGAAAGACTCACCTTGTGCATTATCAGAACACGTCACTAACAGTTTCCTATTCAGTTTCAATAGCATAAGTTATATAATCTAGGGCATCAATGGGAGGTATAGCAGAAAACACTGATAGAAGCTATTTTCAAAATATTTGGCATTTTGCTCAACTTTTTAAATACCACTGTAATTTCTGTTTGTTGTACTTTCACATGAAAGTAATATTTATGGTAGTTCCCCCAAATTGTAAAGGCATGTATGATGAATAAGTGGGAAATGGCAATTTAAAAAATGTCAAACTGTTCATATACAAAGCTCCTTTTATCCATTTATGGCTAGAGGTTATTTAAAAAAAAGAGAAAAGCTCTAATCATGTGTTAATTAAAATATCAAATTTTATTATTAGACTCTAAAATTGTAGTTAACTTTATGAGATATAAATGCATTTCTTATGTTGTAAATGATTTCTAAAAATTTGAAAATACTTTATTCTTATATGTCATTATATTGTCAGTATTTATTTTTTGTCATGTGCTTTATATATAGTTGGATTAATTTTTTGGCTTTTTTAGTTACTGAGTGATATAAGTATCTTGTTCTTAAATTACATAGTCTCAGATTTATTAAAAATTGCTAATTATGAAAATGATTTTTGGCTGAAAATGATTATGGTAGAGTTTTATATAGCAATTCAATTTTTTCTTGTTTTTTAAAAAATTGGATTGCTATTATTTCCTATTATCTGCTGTCTTGGAATTAAACTCACATACTTAGATCTTAATGAAGCCATGCATTAGAATGATGATTAGAACAAAGCAGCATTTTAGGACAAAACTCTTGTAACCTACATTGTTATATCTCTCATCCCCATCATAATTTGTTAGTATGGGGAAAAAACAAATGTCTCAGATACTTTCTTTGGATAATTACACAAAATGTATTGATAAGAATAAGTCCCTGTAGTTTGGTAGCTAAGCTGCAACTAATAAGTGCTCAGAAATAAAGAGCAACTCCTATTTTTACATTTTTTTATTTTAGTTTTATGGACAACACCTGGGACTCATGATTACTCCTGACTCTGCTTAGGGATCATAACTGGTGGTACTCAGAGACCATCTAAGATATCAGGGCTTGAACAGGGTTGGCCACTTGCAAGGCAAATGTCTTACCTCCTGTACTGTCTTTCTAGCCCCAAGATTTGCAATTTTATAAAGTAAAACAAGGGTCAAAATCCTAGAGTTTTGGAGCTGGAGCGATAGCACAGCAGGTACGGCATTTGTCTTGCATGCGGCCGACTTGGGTTCGGTCCCCAGCATCTCATATGGTCCTCCGAGCACCACCAGGAGAAATTTCTGAGTGCAGAGCCAGGAGTGACCCTGAGCATTGCCGGATGTGACCCAAAAAGAAAAAAAAAATCCTAGAGTTTTAAACAAGAATTTTAGAATTTTTTCAGGTGAGTGATGATGAATTCAGAATGGATTTTGAAACTTAGACCTTGATTCCTGTTTCATAAAAAAATCATATTTGAATCGGTAAGTGGAGTAGACATTCAAGTTACTCTCAAATTGCACAGCCATCTTATTTCTTTCTGTCACAAGGTCTATTCATAAATGAGGGACATTGATATTTGCCACATAACAAGTCACATAAAATCTAAAGATCATCTGTTTGGATATGAACTTCCTGCAATAGTCCATTTTCCTGTGTAGAAACTTTCCTTAACAGGTGTGGAATTTAATCCCCATTACCAAGAACACTCAAAAATATTAAGAAGTTCCACAGCTTCCGACTTCTGGTTAATGAGTTCCATATTGAGGGGATCTTCCTTTTGGCTAAAAATGCTCCCCCATCACCATCTTGTGGCATTTTCAACTTGTTTTAGCATGTGAAAATACCAGCTAATTGGTTACCTACCTGTGCATGCCAACTTCCATGGTTATCATACAACTGGGAAGTGTCCATGTAACCTTTGCGGCAAACACCATGGATACTGGAAGAGTTAAGGACAGAGAAGGCAACGATTGCTTCTCTTCTCTCCTGCTCCTAGACTGGTCCATTATCAGGACGCTAAATGTGAAATGATGTTTCTTTTTTCTCCAGTTGTACTGTTTGTAATAAACCAAGATGTAGATTTTGAATTTAGGTTTTGAACGGATGGAAAGCCCATCCTCGGGCTCTGCAGCCTTACAACACACAGGCCACAGTAAAGGAACTTTATTTACTGTTGCCTGATAGATTGCAACATGATTAGTTCATGGCTTTGCCCAGTAGGAGAGCACATGAAGTATATTTTCTAGTTACATTCTACAAAACAAAGTGGGGCAGGTGGAATAACATTTCCTTCCTTTCTTCATTCTCAGTGAATCATGCTTTATGCATTCACATAATTTTTAATGACTAAAAAACTTGGACTATAGGGTGAAAGGATAAGAAATGTAGTATAGAGAAGAGACTTGAGATATTTTTAATAAAATATTTTTTCAGGAGTCGTTCTCACTAAGTTTATAGAAGACAGTAACACTTTCATTCATATGAAATCCAATTAAGACACATCAAGAAATACCTTAGGAATAGAAGCAAATTAGGAATGAGTTAAAATGTTTTATATTGTCTGTGGGATGGTGGGGTGGCGTGAGATTTGTCTGACACTCATGTCTCACTTGTTTGGCTTCTGATGAAGAGGTGAGTGCGGCTTATTTCAGGTTCTTAATACCATCTGCTATGACCACCTTTTTCTCTTCCTTTCACCTTTCCGTATGTGTCGACAAAAGTAGCAGTATGGAATCAAAGATATAAATATGGTGGGAGTAGGAGGAGGTTTAGAAGAAGAAATAAAGCTCAAGACCAACTCATAAAATACATACTTGATCTCCTACTGACCTTCATAATTCACACCATAAAGCTAATGACTCTGGTCAGCTCTTAATTCAGTTTGATGCATGAGTGGGCAACCGCAAAGAACAAATAATGAGGATGCCACCAAGAACAGGCCTTTAGGTAGCCAAAGAAGGCCTGCAGGGCCAGAGAGGTAGGGCACCAGGTCCGGTGCTTGCCTTGTACCTGTTCAAGCAGGATTTGATTTCCTGCACCACGTGGTTCCCAAGCCCTGAGCACAGCAGGGTTTCCTGGTATTTTTGTGGGGTTTTTTTGTGGTTTTTTTTTTTTTGAGGCTGGAAATGATTTGCCACCAAAAACATATTTCCAGCTATACACTTAGGAGTGTGGAGGCATAGTATTTTCTGATGCCACCACATTTCAGGTTGAATTACATGCATGGTTTCCGCAGCTTTTCAACTCCCTTTGTGATGGGACGAAGTTGGATGGGATCAACTGGACACTCGTGTAGTCTTTTCAGCTCACATATTCATTTATCCCGAACATTCATGTATTCGTGCCCAGCTTCTTTCACCTACAACCTGAGTGCCCTCTTTTTACATTGTGCTTTTTATTTAAGTTACTTTAACTCTTCCCATTGCATTGAATCTACACACAACCATCAATGGCCTGTCTTTGAAGCTTCCTGCAAACAATCTAGGAAAGTATGATGGCAGTGAGACAGCAGGTCTCTGAAAGACTCTCTCTGGAACAAGGGCATGAATAACAATGAGGACTTTATTTGTTAGAGTTGCACACGATACGTTAGGGTGATTTTTTTGGGGGCCATGTAATCATGCAGTTGTGTCAACTACAGACTGTGGGTCTGTGCCCACCACCACTTTGTTGCAAGGGATGGTGATTTTGAATTTCTATCAAGTGCTCTTTGAAAGTTATTATAGTCTTTGAAATCTGAAAAGCCAGTGGAAGAAATTTTATTATCAATCATTTTGAATTTTTTATTATAATAAAAATGATTAAATGTTCGAAATTGCCACAAAATTTGATTTCCTTCTTCCTTCCTTATTTTTGAATGGCTCTTCAGTAAGAGATGTCAGTTGAACTTCACATAAGAGGAACTATCACAATTACTGTCTCGTCTAAGTATGTGATAACATAGGCCTCTGAACCAAAATGGGATCTGGTTCTTAAACATAGCACTTAGTGACATTTACAAGTCACTAATCTTCCCTTTTCAGTTTTCTCTTAAATCAAGATGCAAACTGAATTTTAGAACATTCCTCACTCACTGTGCTGTACGGAATAAATGCTTAGTTTCTTGACAACATATAATAAGGGTTAATGGATATGGATTATTGCTATTCTGTTACATTGATAAGTATTATTGATAAGTGGCCATTTTCTTTAGCAACTTAATTCGTGGTTGTTTAATGGATATTTTCTGATGGTTTCTCTTTGCAGGTCAGTGTCAGGACAGTATTGCAGAGCAAATATAGGAAAGTATAGGATGGAATAAATTGAAAAATTTGATAGGGTCAACTGCTAAATCAATTGATGAGATCAACGAAATAAAACTTTATTTTCTTGTAAGTTTGGGCCAGTACTAATATAGGTTGCTAATTTTCTTCATCATTCAATCAGATTCAAAATATTGAGAGCAGAGATCTGGAGAGCTAGGACAGAGAGAGTAGGGTGCTTGAGTTCCATATGGCTGAACCAGGTCCAATACTGGACCTCCTGGGGCCGGAGCAATATTGCAGCGGGTAGGGCGTTTGCCTTGCATGCGGCTGGCCGCTGCCGGCCGGGTTCGATCGCCTGTATCCTATATGGTCTCCTGAGCACCACCAGGAGTAATTCCTGAGTGCAGAGCCAGGAGAAACCCTGAGCATTGCCGGGTGTGACCCCAAAAAAGCCAAAAAAAAAAAAAACAACTTGGGTTTGGAGCGATATTCCAGCGGGTAGGGCATTTGCCATGCACGCGGTCAGCCTGTGCTGGCCGGGGTTCGATCCCGGCATCCCATATGGTCCCCCGAGTACCGCCAGGAGTAATTAATGAGTACAGAGCCAGGAGTAACCCCTGAGCATCGCCGGGTGTGATCCAAAAAGCAAAAAAAAAAAAAATTGGACCTCCTGAGCTCCATTCAACTCTACCAGGAGTGATACCTGAGCAACGAGGAAGTCCTGAGTACTACTGAGGGTGGTTAACATCTAGAAAACAGTGAGAATGGAATAGTTTCTGGTATATTTTAAAATATTCAAAACTGGAAAGCCACATAACTTTCTTTAAAAAAACAGTAGTATTTCTATTAGCCAATACTTCCTGTTACAAATTACAAATTTGGTACCTCACCTGTAATTTTATGTACATATATTTATATATATTTATATATAATTAATATATAACATATAATATATATTTATATATTATAAATATATATAAATATATATAATTATATACATACATATATAATTACATACATACATATATATAATTACATATATATGTATTATATCACTTGTATCACTTGTCTTCCCATTCATCGATTTGCTTGAGCGGGCACCAGTAACATCTCCATTTCTCCCTGTAACGTGCTAGTGTAGCCCAAGGGCCTCTGCTCACTCCAGGAATATGAAGAACCTCAAACCATTCGTTCAGGCCATGGGAATGATGTCTATAATTGTTACTGTTTTTTGGCATATCAAATAAGACACGGGTAGCTTGCCAAGCTCTGCATGTGTAACATAAAATTATTTTATTTCAAAGTGAACAAGGATACAACTTAGCAGAGGTTTATAAAATAAGTACTAAATGACAGTCTCAATTTTTTTTCTGCTGAACCATATCATAACAAATTTATAACTAAAACTTTGAGTTATAAAAGTATGAATGAAATCAACTACATCTTATAGATGATTCAAAGATATATATATATATATATATATATATATACATATGTATATATATGCATATTCCCACTGATGTGGGAAATAAATTCTATAATTCCAATGTCAGGATAGTTCCCAGGACAAGAACCACTTAGGTCTTAGAATAGAATAAAAAAGTTTAGGGTTTCCTAAATATGCTGATTGGCAATGTGAAATGTACCCAGACTGCTCTTAATGTGCCCGTTGAATTTGTATGTGTTTACCACTTTAATGTTTCTGGCAATTTAAGTAAGTCATCTGCTAGGAATAGTGTGGTGTGGGAACAATGTTGAATGGAATAAATGGCCAAAGCGTGTGCTCACTCGTGACAGCCCAGGCGACTGTAAGTTGGATGGTCAGTGTGTGTTTGTCAACTTATGTGTTTGTCTCATTCTCTGTGATTGATGCCCTTTGGACAGGTGTTGAAGTGCCAGTGTGACTGGCATTGGGCACCTTTATTAACAGCATCAGGGATCTAAAACTACTTTTGCTGTTGCTGTTCTGTCATTGGTGTTCAAATTTTATGAGAAGAGACTGAAGAAAAAGTAAATAGTAGAAACTATCAGAATCATGAAATTGCTTTTTACAATCATCATCTGTTCCGTGGTTAGGGAATAAGTAAGGGCATGTTATTTTGTGCCCAGCCTTCATTTTGGTGATGCTTGAAAGCATGTGACACTCTGTCAGTTCTTTATTTTGAAAATAGTAAATTAAAGAGCTAAAAGGTATGAACAAAGCAGGCACTGCACAATACAATTTTCTATATGAATGAGGAGCATTCTAACATGAGAAAGTGTTAAATTTGATTATTCTAACAGGAGCAAAGTGGTAGACTGTAGCTAATTGACTAGGTAGTACAAGTATATTGGAGAAACCTTAGATCACTGTAACCCAAGAACACAGCTATGAAAGGACACACAGTATTGAAGGGCATGCGTACTAATTCCTTTCTGCTGCTTCTAGTTCCATTTCTATTATCATCTGTCTGCATGGTCTGAAGCCAACTCTTTATGCCCTCTGTGCATTTAACCCCCAACACTTTTCTTATGTTATTATTGAAAGGTGGCCCTTAGTTTTAGGATATGTATGAGCTAGCATCTAGTCTTTCCTAAGGAGGTAGTTTTGTATATTACTTTTTTATACTTTATCAAATCTCATCCTTTTACTCTCAATCGTCCCCTCGTATCATTGTTTAAATTATCTAGTTTTCTTCCACTATTGTAGCAGTATATGGAGCAAGAGCATAGAAATTGTCTTTCAAATCTATAAAATGGTTTTACTGTTGTCATAGCTTTCTTCTCTCTTTTTCAAGTTGTCATTTTAATTTTAAACTTCCATTGAAGTATAACTCTGTTTTGTAACTTTTACATTTTGGGTGCATCACTGTAAAATAACATCTGTATTACATTTAGCATTAAAAACTCAGTTATAGTCTTCATATTGTGATTGTTCCTTGGTTCCAATTTACAACCATCCTCTCCCTCCTTCTCTACTGGTAATCAATAGTTGTTATATTTACTCCATTTGTTGACTTTGTATATGACATACGAGTGAAATTATAATACTGTTTGGTCTTCTACATCTTGCCTATTTCACTATTATATCACCTAGTTTGTCAGCGCTGTTTCATAGAACGTGACTTAGATCTGAATAGTATCCATGAATATGTGTACTGAAGTTCCTGTATCTATCATGTGTCAGTAGTACATACTTGAGTTTATTCTTGTTGCTAGCAGTTTTAATAATGTGACAATAAGCATGGTTTGCTTATACCTTTGAATCAGTGGGGTTTCCCCACTTTTTGATAAGTACTCAAAAGTAGGGTGACTGCTCATACATATATTTTAATTATTTTAAGTCTGTAATACTGCAATCCATGGTGGCTATACCAATTTAAATACACCATGAAGTATATGAGGGTATTCTTCATTGAATATCTTCCAGTACTTGTGTTTTTTTGTTTTGTTTTGTTTTGTTTTGTATAATGGCCATTCTCAAAGGTATGAGTTGATAGCTAATTGTTTTGATTTGTTTCCTTAAAAAGAAACAGATATTACTTCATATTTCTCTGGGTCATTTGTATGCTTAACGAGCTATCTATTCATAGATTCTTCCCAATTTTTGTTATTTTTTAGGTTTCTGTATTTTTATATTTTGAATATAACATTCAAGTGAATGTATTAGAGATGCATGATGTGAAACTATATTATGAAATTAATGATGTGCAAGTAATTCTCCCATAATAGTTGGAATTGAAATTCTGGACAGAACTGAGTGTTGAAAGTTGCTTAAAGTATTTACGTGATAAACTTTCAGTACCTGTCATGCATACCATAATGTCCAAAGGAAAGAGAGAGAGAGAGAGAGAGTGAGAGAAAAGAGAAAGAGGAAGAGGAAGAGGAAGAGGAAGAGAAAGGAAAAAAAGTGTCTCCCTTGGATGTGGTGTAGGGGCGTGGGGAGGAGAAATAGGGGCATTTGTTGAAGGAAAAGTTCACTGGTGAAATGAGAAACTTTGGAAAATCATATGACTGAAACCCAATCATGAACAACGTTGTAATTTTATGTCTCGCTGAGATTCAATCAATTCAATTAAAATAATTAAATAATTAATTAAATATATACACATATATTTACATATATATACATATATATGTATTGCTTTTGGGTCACACCCAGCAATGCTCAGGGGCTTCTCCTGGCTCTGCACTCAGGAATAACTCCTGGAGGTGCTCGGGGGACCGTATGGGATGCCAGGGATAGAACCCAGGCCTGCACGGGCCAGCCACAGGCAAGGCAAACGCCCTACCCGCTGGGCTATTGCTCTGGTCCCAAATAATAAATATTTATAAATGGAGGTATGAGCACATGGGATTCTAGCCACTGAAAGAAGTGGAACAGAAAAAAAAGATTGTATCAAAACATAACTGTTATATAATGATAATGATAAATAAACTAATATAAGCAGAAGATATAACAGCTATAATTTTCCATCCAACAAAACAACACCAAAATATCTAAAGAGATATCTAAATATCTAAACAGACTTCAAGGGAATGTTGACAGTAACACAATATAGGGAACTATAGATCCAAAATATAGACATGGATAGGTCCTCCAAACACAGAAAATCATTAAGGGAAAATGACCAAATGGCAATTTAGATAAAATGAACTCAATAATACATGCTTGTCATTCTACCAGAAAATATGTCATCTTTTAAAAAATAAATACAAGTCTCAGTTGCTTCTGGAAAAATGGAGAGACTATGTTGACACACATAACATCTCATTAAACATTTAAAGATTTAAATGATATAAAGCAACTCTTTAGTTCATAATGGTATGACACAAGAAACTGGGGCTGGAGTGATAGCACAGCGAGTAGGGCATTTGCCTTGCATGTGACCAAACTGGGTTCAATCCCCAGCATTCCATATGGTCCCTCGAGTACTGCCAGGAGTAACCCCTGAGCATCGTCGGGTACTACCCAAAAAAGCAAAAAATAAAAAAAATTCAAAATAAGAAATGAGGAGAATTCCACTTAAGGAGAATAAAGAGCAAACTACTGAATGACTACTGGGTCCATGAAGAAATAAAAGGTGAAATCAAAATGTCTAGAGAAGGAAGTGAAAAGACAAGGTACCAGAAGTTATGAGACAAAGTCAAAGCAGTACAATAGAAGAGTTTATAGTAGAACAACATACCTCAGGAAACAATCATAACTAAAAAGGAAAAAAGCAACAGTCTGTGGATGGAGAGGAATAGTACGAATTTAATGGTAAATTAACAAAACAGATTTTTAAAAATGACAGTTTTTAATATCTTTCTTACCAAAGCATGGTGCATCTGGTTTCTGACTTTCTGCTTCTGTGTGCATCACACTGAATCATACACCTGCTGCTCTACATCAAGTGCTTTCATTGATGTCAGCAGGAATTTCTAAGTAGCTAGTTCAAGAAGTACATTTTTATGTTACTCGATAGATTTAAACTAAATACTCCTATCTTTGAAACAGAAATGTTGTGTCAGTTAATTGGGCAGAGAAGAGTTTGAAAAGAAACAACACTGGAAGACAAGAAGACAGCTAGACAAGCAGAATACTTATTGGTAGTTACTTAACCTGTGCAAATTATTTCTTTCTTTCTCCTGTCTGAACACATTTCCCTGCATATGTGTTTGATAATGATGCTTACAGATCACTTTTTCATTTAAAAGTTGTATAATTGTATGATAAAATTTATATAGTAAAATTTATTCTAGATTTAGCCTGTCTGCTTGATATTTAGAATTAAGATACATTTTCAGATATTATGATTTAGATTTTTCTCTTTTATCCAGAAATGACCATATACCTACTGACTTAATGAACAAGTTTTAGATTCTGATTTCATATCCATATATAGTCATGAATTTAACCAATGTATACTTTCCCAAAACTAATTCCAAGTGTATTGCATACACATACACACGTTTCCATGCTGCACACACAAACATGCACATATAAAACATAAAATAATATTTCTATGAAAAATATGAGAAAAATAAATGAAGATTGTTTAAATACACTGTCACAGGCTAAAGAAAGGAATAAACTAGATCATTAAAATAAAAAAAGCAAAAAACCTTTTTTGCTTTGTGAAAGTCAGCATCTAGAGAATAAGTAAACAGGTGAAGGTATGGAAGCTGTTTTACTGATGACTCGATGATCATTGTATATGATGAGTGTTTTCTCTGAGGTTATGATCCACATACCACTCTGATTTATAAAAAATAAATACCTTAAGATTTGAGTGTAATGAATAAAATTTATCTTTCCCTTCCACTCCAAACACTGCATTCACCTTTTCTGTCTTCTCTTAAATGAAATTCATTATGATCTATGTAAGCGTACATTATAACTCATAACCACGTCTCTTTACTTAAAAATGTAAACTGATTGCTAAGCACTAACAATTCTTTCCAAAATCTCTTTTTTACTTGAATTCAACCATATTTCTTTATCCCTTTGCCACAACTTACCTGGCACCATCAGCAGCAGTTAACTGGTTATCTTGGAACCTCACTGGCTGGGTCCTCATTCTGTAGTCACTATTTTTTTTTTAATTTTTTAGCTTTTTAAAAATATTAAACCACCGTGAGATATACAATTGCAAAGATGTTCATGTTTGCCTTCGGTCATACAGGGTTCCATCATCCATCCCTCCACCAGTGCCCATTTCCTACCACCAATATCCCTGATTCCCTTCCCCCTCTCTAGCCTGCCTCTATGGCAGGTTCTTTATCTCTTTTTTATGTATTTTCTAAGTGTTTTTATTAATATTTTATTATACCACCATAAGATATACAATTACAAAGATGTTTATGCTTTTTGTGTCACACCCAGCGAATTCAGGTGTTACTCCTGGATCTGCACTCAGGAATTACTCCTGGCAGTGCTCAGGGACCATATAGGATGCTGGGGATCAAACCCAGGTCGGTCGCGTGCAAGGCAATCACCCTACCCATTGTGCTAGTGCTCTGGCCCTTAATCATTAATTTCTTAAATTGTAGTCAGGACCCCCCATATGGGTTGTCAAACAATATAGATAAAGGTTTTGAAAATTTTGCCAACAGTCAAAAACTATTTTAGTGCAAAACGCATAATGACTGCATTACTTCTGCCAGTATTTATCCGTGTTGCTTCTTTTTGCTTTAAAGGGGCTCAGGTGAAGTCTGAATGATGCTGCCCCAGCCAGTAAACTTGATACTTCCACAAGGCGCCAGTCATTTTATCCAAAGTCTTTCGCTGACTAGGCTCTTGCAATTAGCAAATCTCTTTGTTGGCTTCTTATATCCGTATGTTAAAGTTCAAATTATTATCATGGATTTAGTATATTAAACTCTTCTTGATGAGCCTGCCTGCTCATGGCTTCACTCTCAAATCTCTCTATGTTCCAATCACTTGGAGCTTCTTTTAGATTCCAGAGAATATCATGTTTATTCTCCTTCGGGTATTTGCGTATATTTCACCTTTAGTCTTGCCTGAAAATGCAAGACTAAACCTAATTTCTGCTTTCCTTCAGTCTTTCTTTGGGAACGTTGCTCAGCTCTCCTAGGCTTGAGCTAGGTGTCTTTTTTTCTCTGTGTCTCCAAAGGAAGAAAGCAAAAAAAGAAAAGAAACTTCCCTGGCTTTATAATGACACTCATTTTGAATATTAACTGATTGCTCAGATATTTTTCCATTAAGAAGCAAATTCATGAGGCCAGGGAGATAATATCGCCAGTTAAGTCACTTACCTTGCATTTGGCTGAGCTGGTTTAATCCCTGCTGTCCATTATGCCCCCATGAGCCTTGCCAAGAGTAAACCCCGATTGTAGAGCCAGGAATAAGCCTTAAGCATGGTTGGGTGTGGCACAGGAATGAACCACGTAGAATCAAATTCCTTAAATTAAGTAGCAGGTCCAGTGGTGACCCTTCAAAAGGTACACCATGCAGTTATCTCCAAATTGTGTGTTGTTACCTTATTTGGACGGAGGGTCTTTGTATGTTTTATTTAAGAATATCGAGATGTGGAGATCATTGTGGATATCCTGTTGAGCTCTAAACCTAACGACAAGCTTTATAAGAGCCGCTCGGGCGGGGCGTTGTAGGGGGTTGATGGATAGAAAAGGACAGAGATGCACCATGAACATGGATATGGAGGTTAGACTTATGCAGCAGTAGACCAGGTAGAAAGATGAGGATGAAAGCAGAGAGAGATTGAGGTGTAGGACCACACACTTGTAAACCAATAGGCACTAGATACTGGAAGGGGCAAAGAAGATTCTCCGTGTGAGCATCCCATGATTGCACAGCTTGTAATCACCTCGGATATGCATTGTGGCCTCCTAACTGTAACAGAATGCAACGTAATTTTTAGCCACAGAGTTTTCAGTTTGTTACAGCAGCCTCAGGGAAGCTGCTACCTCAATTGTCGATGCTTTTTCCTTTTTAAAATTTCAGATTTAGAAATGATTGATCTGAATTTTTTGTGTAATAACTTTCTATCACCTGAGCTATACCTATATAGACGAAAACAAGAATGCACATAACTCAATATGCATGCTTAAATTTCATGTAGCTATTACCCAGTAACTCAGGATATATAAGCATGAATGACTGTACTCAAAAAGTAAGTTTGTCAGAAATTTTTTTGTTGTCAGTCTCACAAGTACTAAACATACTGTTAAGGCGTGAATGATTCTGGAATTACAAACCAGACCCAGAATTTATCAAACAGTGACATCTAAGAATGCTGTAGACAATGTTGCCACCTTTGTACACCCATGGACAGGTGAAACTATTGAAAATATTTCATGGACCACGAAGGCAGAAAACATTATATAATATCATATAATAATTTGATTTTTACTATAAATCAATTTGAGGTGTTTTGGTCACGCCCAGCAGAGCTCAGGATTCAATCCTGGTTCTGCTTAGGGATCCCTGCTGGTGGCTTTGGGGTCGACATGGTGTGCCAGGGACTGAGCCCACATCAGCACCCTGCAAGGCAAGTCCTGCTAGACCGTCCCTCTGGCCCGTGAAATCAATTTTTTAAAGATTTTTTCCTTTCATTTTTGTTTCATCTGTCTTTAAATTTTTTCATGAGAAATAACCTATCTGACAGGTAATCTCTGTGGAAGCACCACCTAGGGGTTGAAGTCCATTCGTTTATTCAGTAAGTTAATGGCAAGAAGATAACCACATCTGCACAAGGCAATGAAAAGACAAAAGCGTAACGGTGGATGTAAACATATCTACTGCAAATTCCTGAGCATATTATGTATGTACCGTGAAATGGCTATTATAGTAGTTTAGGAACAACTTATAAAGCTGGAGAGATAATACAGTTGTGGCTGGGGCCGGAGTGATAGCACAGCGGGTAGGGCATTTGCTTTGCATGCGGCCAACCCAGGTTCGATCCTTGGCATCCCATATGGTCCCCGAGCACGGCCAGGAGTAGTTCCTGAGCGAAGAGCCAGGAGTAACCCCTGAGCATTGCGGGTGTGACCCAAAAAGCAAATAAATAAATAAATAAATAAATAAATAAATAAATAAATAAAT
The DNA here is from genome assembly GCA_021461705.1 of Cryptotis parvus. Taxonomy (NCBI): domain Eukaryota; kingdom Metazoa; phylum Chordata; class Mammalia; order Eulipotyphla; family Soricidae; genus Cryptotis; species Cryptotis parvus. Next base: position 48,045 of record JAJIBD010030543.1, read on the forward strand.
AAATAAATAGATAGATAGATAGATAAATAGATAAATAAATAAATACAGTGGTGGGGTGTTTACTTTGCAGGAAGTCATCCTGGGTTCAATCCCCAGTATCCCATATGGTCATATGAACATTTCCCAGAGGAATTCCTGATTGCAGAGCCAGAAGTAAGCCATAAGCATTGCCCAGTATGGTCCAAAAGCTAAAATTTGCCAACTTATTGGGGAAAAAAGATGGTTGATTTCAGTAATACAGTTTCCTAAGCAACAGTATATAGCACACTTTATTTGAGGAAGACATTTATGGCTCTCAGATGGATAGGCTTCAAGGTGTTTATTTTCACTTGAATGGATCTTACTGTACAATTACTACTACCTTATCTCCATGGCGGTCCTTTTGAAAAAAAATCTACCTTGATTTACCTCTGCTCATTTGAGCTTCAATTAACAGCTGTGTAGCAGGATGAAGCAGGGGAGAGGAAAAGAGAAAATTCAAGGGTGAAACTTACATAAGAGCTTAGAAAGAATTAGGAAAGCTAGAAAAGATGTCAAGCTTTATTTGGTCGAGGCATTTCTAAAGCAGTCTCTTGGGGGAAAGTGTCTTACTGGTCTGATAATTAAATAGCATTATGTCTGATGAGATCGGTCCACAAAGTTCTTCATAATACTGAATGACTTCAAGCACATTAATTATAGTTGCTCTTGTGTGTATTAATATTATGGTCAGCTATTAATCTCTGAACTTTTATTCTGAAATTTCTATCAAAGAGTTATCTAGCATTGACCTGTCACTTAAGTTGCTTTTGTGTTCATCTCAATGGGTATTAATATGATTTACAATAAAAAGGTTTTAGTGGTTTAGAGGTTTAATACTGAATAGCACTAAAAGGAGTGCAGGAATCTTAGGAGTCCTTTAAATAGAGTTTTTTTCCCTTCATATCATCAACTCAATGACAAGTTTTAGTCAGAATGTCATTGTTAAATGTTCTTATAATTGGACACAAATAATACACATTATTAAACATTGTCCTATGTTTGGACACCACATGCACCTTCCTCAGTGTTGTCACATAAAAATAGTTGTCCCTAGATTTGATTTAATCACATGGGAATGTCATGAAAATATTCTTAACTTCTATGGTAGTAAAATTAGAGAACTGTGTTTCTTATTATAGCATTTATATGATTTTTTATATTATTTTGGAATGTATGTTCAAGTACACATTTCAACTTATCTGAAGCACATTTGAGCCTTGTTATTGATCTTATGTGAGTAAAAATTTACTCTGTATTGCTTGTTTTGAATATTTCATACGTATATGTATTGATAGACAAACATAAATATTTTTCAGGAGTATTTTCACATGGCAAAGATTTTTGGCTTCATATTGCTTTTCAACAATATTGTAATCTAACTGCAGTGAAGAAATAGTTCTGCTTATATTTGTCTTGTAAATTAACTTATTTCTTACTTTATTCTATTCATTTTTTTAACCATGACTGGCTTTGCCTCCAGAATATATGGTGTTCAGGATATTTACATATACATATAGATGTAGCTTCATAGATTACATATATAAATGTTTACCATGGGCAGGATTGATATATTTGTGTGAGTACATTGTAAGGAATTATTGAATAGTATTTTCATTTTTATTTATAACAAATGTCATTGTATTCCTTGCTTTGTTAAATGTGCTTAAATATAAACAAATAGAATCATGATTCTATAAAAAGTCATTTAAAAGTTGTAGACATGGATGAATTTGTATATTTTTTATTTGCCCTAGAGAAAAATTCACAAAAGTTAAAGCACAAAAGTGAAGTAGGTTTCTCCACTAACTCTTGATGAATATTTGATCTTGTATATGTGCATTTGCAGACACATATAAAGAAATAAATAAATAAACATGGGGAACATTTCTAATTGCTACCGTTATCAAAACAAATAATGTGCCCAGCCGCTCATAAGGTGCCCTGGAGGGTTGGCAGGTTCTAGCCCTGGCCCGCCACCCCAACAGAGCCTCACAACAAGCCAGACAACCCCCACTCCATGAGGACCTCCATTTTCCATATCGGACTTGCCCCTCCTCAGAACTCCACCCAGCAGACCAGCCTATCACAGCCCGGCTCATCGAGATCCACCCTGCTGCAGTCTTTTTTAAGCCGGCCCAGGTATTCTGATCCAGAGACACACATGGGGCAGAGCTGCTACTGGCTCTCACTGTGCCCAGCCTCTCATGAGGTGCCCAGGAGGGATGGCAGGTTCCTGGCCCGCCACCCCAGCAGAGCCTCACAACAAGCCAGACCATCCCCCCACTCCATGAGGACCTCCATTTTCCATATCCGACTTCCCCCTCCTCAGAACTCCACCTAACAGACCAGCCCATCACAGCCCAGCTCGCACAGCTACAAGTGGCCACGGTTCATTAATAAATGCTGGATTTTGAGATGACTACAAGAGTATGCTACCCGTATGGCAGAGCCTGGCAAGCTACCCGTGTCGTATTTGATATGCCAGATACCAGTAACAATTATAGACCTCATTCCCATGACTTGATGGAATTGTTTGAGGCTCTTTATGTTCCTGGAGCAAGCAGGTGCCCTTGGGCTCTACTTGCATGAGACAGGTCATATGGAGATGTTACTGGTGCCTGCTCCAGCAAATCGATGATGAATGGGAAGATAGTGATAGTGATAGTGATCAAAACAAAATGGTGAGGGACTGGAGCGACAGCACAGTGGGTAGGGCATTTGCTTTGCATGAGGCCAACCAGGTTTGATCCCAGGCATCCCATAAGGTCCCCTGAGCACCACTATGAGTAATTCCTGAGTGCAGGAGCAATCCCTGAGTATCTCCGGGTGTGACCCAAATAGCAAAAAAAAAAAAAAAAAAAAAAAAAAAAGGTTAGATCTCTTATTCTCATTTAAAAACAGTTCATTGTTTTGTACCAGCTATAATGTGCTGTGGGCACCTGACCCTATACTCAGTATTAGGGGATCTTACAGCTCTAGGGATTAAACGAGCACTCACGTGCAAAACATGTGCTTTGCACCTTTGAGGTATCTTCTCCAATCTCTATTCATAGACTTTTTTTTTTTTTTTTTGCTTTTTTGGGTCACACCCGGCGATGCTCAGGGGTTTCTCCTGGCTCTGCACTCAGGAATTACTCCTGGCGGTCCTGGGGGACCATATGGGATGCCGGGGATCGAACCTGGGCGGCACAGGTCGGCCGGTGCAAAGCAAAGCGCCCTACCCGCTGGGCTGTCGTTCCGGCCCCTATTCATAGACTTTAAGGATTTCATCTGCTGTCACAGAATCAGGTCAGTCTTTGGCATCCATTTGCTAGTCACCTGATAGGTTCTGATGATATATGATCTTTATGATAGATAATTTTACCGTGGTGATCTCTATAAACTAGAAATTGTGACAGTCACTCTTCTTGAGAGCAGCACCCTTCAATCCTAGAGTGCATCACAGTCACCCAGTGACCCCTTTCAAGAACAGCAGTTTCCAGATCCTCACTTGCTTCATTAATTTAGAGGAACTGGGAGTAGGATGCTGTCAGTGAGATTTGGTTGAAATCCCAAGGCAGTTCAGACTTGCACTCTGGGTTGAGAGTTATTGCCCCTAACGTCATAAGGCGCCTCTGTATATATCATTTTAGAAGCAATGTCTAAACATAGAGTGGGCTCGCTTCCCAATAGATACTTGCAGATCATATTGATTCCAAAGTGGCTTTCAGTGAAGTTTCATAGAAGTCATAGCTTTCCACTACTTCTCTATAATCTAAATAGCTTTTTATATAAATAAGGCAACATCAAACGTTAGCACCAGAACAAAGTGCATATTTATTACTTTCCCACCTATAACCAACTATCATCTAGACTGTGATGCAAACTGTTCTTCATCTGTTTTCAAAGAGCCTACTGGTAGTCTTATGATGATATTACTATATGTATGAGTTTAAAATATTTTAGCTTAAATAACTATACTCAGTACAAAGTTTTCATGATCTGGGTTTTAGTCATAAAATATTCCAACACCCATCCCTTCACCATCCCTTCACCAGTGCACATTTCCCACCACCAGCTCCCCATTTTCCCTCCTGCCATTGTCCCGTTATCCTCCTGTAAGCTCCCTAACTCTCACCAAGCATGCCTTTATGGCTGGTACTTCTCTCTCTCTCTCTCTGTCTCTCTCTCACTCTCTCCCTCTCTCCTTATGGGCATTATGGTTTGCAATACATACACTGAGAGACCATCATGCTTTGTCCTATACTCACTTTCAGCACTCATATCCCACCCAGAGTGATCCCTCGCAGTGATTATCATGGTCCCCTCTCTATCCCAACTGCCCTCTCCCCAGCCTCGAGGCAGGCTTCCAACTATAGACCCATCCTCCTGACCCTTCTTTCTACTGCCCTTAGGTGCTAGTCTCAAACTATACTTTTTATATTCCACAAATGAGTGCAGTCATTCTATGTCTGGCCCACATAGTTTGTCCATGAAACCAGAGCACAACTCTGCCGCCATTTGCTTAGGCCTTGCCCCTTGTTTTGCAATGAATTGTTCGGTCCTCCAGGAGACTTGTTGTTATGCCAGAGACCCAGGTTGTCTCATTTCTGAAAACTCTCTAGAAATTCAGGACTACCTCCCACCCCATAAGAATTGATAATTCACTGGAATTGATCCCAGATCTTAGGGAGTTAAAACCCCTAATTATGATTATAGCATTGAGTATCCAAAATATGCAAATCAGAGTTAGTCAAAGAGGAGGTACATTGTACACAATTCAGGGAGGTCCCCCAAATGAAGCTTCCTTTCTCCTACTCCCATGTGCTCAAGAAGCCTAATTCTAAAGCAACGGTATATGTAAATATTGTCAGTAAGGACATTCACAGTATTTGTATTCAGTGATTTCATTGACACATGATTTACATAGGAATGATTGAATTATTGGATCCATGTCATTTTGTTGAAGATGAACTCAATTACTATTCATCCTTTCTCCCCAGATGTGATGTTCATAGTATTTCTCTCTCTCTCTCTCTCATCTTACATGTGTGTGTGTGAGTGTGTGTGTTTTAGGGGGTGGAGTTTCAGCTACATGGCTATATTATTCCAGATAGCTCAGAAAACATTCCTGGCAGTGTTCAGGGACCCTGTATGGTGCTGGGAATCAAACTTCCTGTTATTGTTATTATTGTTATTATTTTGACTGGTGATTATTTGATTTTGTTGTGATGCAGGCATACATTTTTTCACTTTTTATCATAAAAGTTATACATTCTGGTGGCCAGAGTGATATAACAGTGGGTAGGGATTTGCCTTGCACCAGCAGACCCAGGTTTATCCCCAGAATCCTATTTACTTCCTTGAACACCACCAGGAGTAATTCTTTAGTGTGAGCCAGGAGTATTCACTGAGCATCGCTGGGTGTGACGAAAAGAGAAGCCAGAAAGAAAAGGAAGCTAGGTATTCTGGTTGTGGCTTTTCCCAGAGCCATGCCACTTGTGTGCTTCATTGGTGTGATCATACCCAGCTACACGTAGGACACTAGATAACATGCACTAGAGTGGAGACTTCCAGGATTCGCAATGAGCTACCAGGATCACATTGAAGTACGTGAGTAGTGCTGGGAATCAAACTCAAAGTCTCATGCCTGGAAGGCAGATCCTTTCCTCTTGAGCCACCCAAGCATACAAACTCTATATCCTGATTTTGGTGGCTGTACAATTGAATGTGCAGAACAATAGCAATGAGGGTAATTGAACAAAATTAGTGATGTATTATCACATGACTTAGAAAAATATACTTTTAATAAGTACTTGTAATTATTTTGAAGTTAAAGATTAAAAGATAAAATAACAAGACTGGAAAGATAGTTCAGTGGGTCAGGCCTGTGGCCTGTGTCCCATATTAATTGATCCCTGACACTAACTCTGGTCTGCCTGAACACTGCTGGGAGTGATCCCTGATTATAGAGCTAGGAGTGATCCCTGAACACCACTAGGGCTGGTTTGATATTCCCTACTCCCAAATACAAACACAAAATAATTGTTTTGGAACAATTTGTGTAAAAATGCCATGAGAATATAATATCTGGTATTTGTCATTTAAAAATGTTCTTCACCTACCTGGTCCAAGTTTTCCTGAGAAATTGCACTCTGAAATTGGGAGACTTTGTCTCTGTGGCATATAAGTGTGTTCCTACTGTAGGCAGTGAAAGTCCTACACTCCTGGCTATTGTGAAATTTCAAAGACTATGGAATAATGCTGTCAGATGTTTTTCATTAAGCATTTGCTCTGTGGTTTATCTTTCCATCTTTCATCCATTTCTTTCTTTTCCCACTTGGGGTAAGGAGTTTCAGATATTTTATACTCTTTATTTCTATTTTTCCTGGTAAAGAGCTACAAAGACACTTAACAATAAACATGATTGTTGTTTTCTAGTTTCTTCCTCCTGCATTCTCTCCCTAATGTTAGATACTTCATAGATTCTGAAAAAAATTACTGTAGAGTTAAATATATCCTACTGTAGTTGTTGTTGGCAGTTAACTGAATATATTCCCTTAGGCATTTTGGTTAAAACACGACTTCCTAACTCTGATTATAGCTGTGCTGCTGTTTTACATGTCCGTATACATTTCAACTACATAAGGTGTCAAGAAGTTAGTCTAGGATAGAAAGTGGAGGTTCAGGTTGAGAATTATCCAGTAAAGGGCAAACACGTACTGTTATGGAATGGACATACTCTTCCCTTACCAACTCTGCTTAGGGAACCCCAGAATTTGTGTGTCAAAGTAACAAATATACCTAATCACAGGAGAAAAGCAATCACGGGTAGACTGCCTCTATTGAAGAAATCACTTTGGGCTGCCAGTAATAATATCATTATAGTTGTAAGAACACAATGAGATCTACGCACTTAAGTGATGAAGGACACAGCGGAGCAGCACAGCCCATGAGTGCTTCAGCAGGAGCTCAGTCATCTCACCAGCTGAACCATCATACCATTGGCATTCCTCTGCCCCTTGACTCTTGGCACCTGCCTTTCCCCTCTGTGCTGTGCATGTCCTCTACCAGCCATGCTGAGGTGCACGTCCCTTAGCACTGAGGCATCTCCTCTGTGCTACTTAGTTCACTCTTTATTTCAGGCGCAAATGTCCAGACTCCACGCTGAGTCACAACATTGAGCCACCAGCCATGACTTTGTGTATGAGTGATAACCTTCAACACAGAAATACAAACTTAGGATTTTTTCCCTACAGGAGTTTTGATAATAAAGTTAACAGAAATATGTCTTGTGGGAAGGTCTATGTCACAAAGGAAGAAACCTGCCCATGGTGACATTATCGTAAGAGGGAATCAATTAGAAGAAACAAAGTGCTTTCAGCACTGCATGGTTCTCCCTTTCTTAAATTGCCTTCTTCAGAATTTAGACATGAATACTTTTGAAGCTGGTTCATAAATTTGCACATGATTCTATAGTCTCTGATCCTTTTCTCTAATATCGGAGTGCTGAGGAATTTATCTGGAAAGCAAGAAATCTTGTCATGCTTTTGGGTCTTTCTGTATACGGAGCAATAAACACCTTGGTTCAAGTTGCACTTTATAGACTTTTATCTCTGGTTTTCCCCTCTACCTCAGTTTCTCTATAATTTCAGCTTGGTCACAACCCCACTATGTACCCTGTCTCTGCAATTCGTGCACACAGGTAAGATCGATGGAGATTGCACTTTGCATAAGACTGCAGTCAGAATGAAAAAGATTGCAAAAGAAAAATATGTCATGAAAATAAGCATGAAAAGTTTGTGTTACCAAGGTTAAAATTACATGACTGAAAATACATGATGGTGAATGTTTTGTATTCCTCCCTCTCTCCACTCTTCTTTCTATATCAAAAGGAAGCCTTGTGTCCTTTAGGTTCATACCAAGAAAAGAAGCATCGTGGCCTTTATTCAGGCCTTTTATTTTAGCAATAATTTATTCATGAGTTTTAGAGAATTTTTTGCATCATTTAAATGTCTCATATTTTGACAGTCTTTCCCTCTCACCAGGCTTGTCCTACTCCATTGTAATTTATTTAAGTATTTTAGTGTTTCAGAGGATTGTGGATTAATGATGCGTTTAGACTGCTTCAGAGTGACCTTAGGCTAGGTAAATTACTGCAGTGATGCCAGCCTGGGATATTTATTTTGATGGCAGTAAACTTTTACTCATTTGTATAACCGCATGGATCACAAGGTAACTGGCTAGCTGGCTTGAAATATATTCTGTAAGAGTCACAAATTTCATTAAGAGGAAAATAATCTTATAGTCTGGATCCTACTGTGCACCACATCTATTTCTTTTTTATTTTTGCAATGATCGTGTGACTTTAGCTTGACTGTCATCAGAAGTTTGTGAATTTTGAGGGGGACAAAGTATATCTTTGAATATTACTGCTCTCAGCCCTGAATTCTTTACTTAATTTTATGGAACAATGGCTCCCCCAAAGTATCTCACACTCTCTCATAACAAGACACATAATTATAGCTATCTCACAGCAACACACATAATTATATAGATCCCACAGAAGTTCCCATCCCTCAAACATCACTTTGGGGTCTACATGACCAGATTCTTAATAGACAATATTCAGTATTGTGACTTACACCATTCAGACCTTGGAGAATTGTTTCTTTCTGTTTCCTTCAATCCCCCTCTCCCCCAACTTTCCAACCATAAGTGCATGGAGAACAGTGTGGCATGCCTTAAGACTTGCAGCTGGTGACTTTCTGTTTAGCAGTATGGAGAAGAGTGAATGAATGAATACAAGAGCACTTAGATAAGAGTAAATAGTGAGGTCCACAGAACATCGTTTTTGCCACAAATTTATCTCAGGAGTGTAATTGTTTGGCTCTGACCAGTATAATTTTCCAGGACTGCTGGTAACTTTCTAGGAGTGTGAATAATTTTCCAGGAGCTCCTTGAACTATCTGGAAACTTTTGTTTCTTTTTAAACTTTCTTTTAACCAGCCCCAGTGTCCCAGCTGGAAAGACGATATGATCTTGACCTAGAGCTGAATTTCTGAAAAGGATCTATTGGAACTTTTCTCAGAACACTCAGCGGCCCCTCTGTTCATAATCATAGCACGCCTGAACATGTTTTAGTGAAAACTTTCCTACTAGAATGCTCCAAGTTTTGTGGATTCTCTTTATCTCTCTTCTTCTTGTCCTCAGAGTGTTTCTAACGACGAATGTACTCTAAAATGCCTTCCCGCTGAATCGTTGAAAGTTTCTTGGCTGGCTGGTTTCTCTGCTATATATCAATTTTTATAAAAGAGTGTTATCTCTCTAGATCTTCTTTTTCACATCAGTATCTGGACATGAAATAAAGTGTAAACAGAAACAAAGAAGCAGGATGAAATATTGAATATGAGATTATTCATCTGTCACTAATAGAGTGGAACCCAGAAAATAAAAAAGAAATACAACTGTTAAAGTAAACACACTCGAGTCAATGTATGTTGGTAATTAAAACTGAAGTTGAATAACTAAACACACATTTATAATAAGTATATTGATGAGAGCATCATAACAGGTCATTGATATTAATGGACAATTTTTAATATTACACTAAATATAGTACATAGGTTTAAGTGAATTCTTAAAAACAACTTTTCAGTTTCATACATTGCTTTAAGAAATTGTTAAAAGCACCTATGAAAGTGGCACTGAAAATTGTACAAAAGTCATATTTTAATCCCATCTAAGTGTTTTCTTAGTGTCATTTGTGATGTATGAATAAGTATGGCATCATTTGAAATAATGTAAGTTTTATAGAGAACATTTTGTGATATGTAACAAAATGAAATATCTTGATGAAATGCATGTTAAACTTGACATAATAGCCACTCTTTGATTTTTGGAATAATAAACTATAATAATGGTGATTTGGGGGCAGATTCTAGGTTAATTCTGAATTTTGATAGCCTAAGTTATTTAATGGCCTTACAGTTTATAAGCTGTTAATAATGCTAATAATTCTAGAAAGCCTACATAAAATCACAAACTGACTGAACATTTGCCTATGGGGAAAGAGATAGTACATGGTAAGAAACTTACCTTACTTGCAACTTACTTTTGTTCTGTCCTTGTACAGCATGTGATCCCCTGAGCACAGAGCCAAGAGTAAGCTAAAGCAAAGATGGCATTGCCCCAAAACAAAACACAAGAAAACAATCCCCCACCCCAGTTAATTAGTTTTGGGCTTTGTCATAAGTGGTTACTCCTGTGTGAGCTCAAGGGTCATTTGTGGCAGGCTCAGGGAACCAAATGGGGTGCTGGGAATTGAACCATGGTTGACAGTTTACAAGGCAAACACACTAACCACTGCTCTCCCATTCTGGCCTGACTTGTACAATTTTAAACAGTATGCAGTTCATTATTATAGTAAATCCTCAAGGCTAGTGTCAGAAAACAACACAAATTATAGAAGACATGATATAAATAGCTACAAATTTATAATGCAATGGAAATACCCTATAATAGTTTATTAAAAATAATAAATTACCTTATGCATAGTGTTTAAAATATATGTAAAATTCATGGTTCATTTCAGAAAATAAGTATTTCTATGCAAATTTTGCTAATAAAGTGATTTGCCTCATTCCTAGCAGAAGTTTTATACTGTTTCCAGTTCATGCTGAACTTACATATTGTATTTATAATCCTACAAGAGTAAACTGGTATCTGCCACGCACCAAGCTATTTTATGATGGTAGGTCTTGGCCATGGTGTGTTGGTGTGTCTGCATAATGCACATGTGTGCATATACTCTGAAGTGAGTGCACAGTGAGTGGGAATTGCCCCTAACAAAAATGCCAAGGTTGGGATAGTCCCCTAAGCAAAGCACTTTAAGTCTTTTAAAATATAAATGGGATGCCATTATGCACCCCAAAAATACTTTAAAACAGTTTGGGTCTTTTTAATGTAGCAGGTATAGTAGTCAAGAATAGAATTGGAAATGGTTAGTACTTTATACTTTAATGGTACCTGACAACTGACTATGTAAATTGTTCCAGCCTTTATTGTAATGTGCACATTGAATTTTGATGTGCTTATTATCTCAGTCTCTGTCAGTGTAAACAATGGCTCCAGTTGGGAGCCAGAGTCGGCAAGCAGTATTGTGTTGATAAGTGGCCAGCCTGTGAGTTCACTGAGAGATGCCCAGGTTGCCCTAAACCTTTAACACTCTCCTTGTATGTCTTATCTCATTCTCCATGACTGAGCCCTTGGTAGAGAGAGTTAGAAGGAGCCAATCCAACCAGAATTAGGCAACAGGTACATAAAGATTGTGTGTGTGTGTGTGTGTGTGTGTGTGTGTGTATGTAGGGTTAGGGTGTGAAACGTACTGAGTAAAACAAAAGAGCAAGCAAAAAGCTAGATACCCTTGAAAATCCAGAGAATGTACTATATAAAGAAAATGCCTGGTGCTTACTAGAATTATTTATCTTAAACAGGAGAATTTGTGCTGGCTTTTTAGTAGTGATTAAAACAACCATACGGTAGTCAGTTTTGATATAGGAATTGCATATCTGGAAGTAGAACAGCAACACCGTGTATTTCTATAAATATCATGGGATTTGATATAAAACAATGCTTTAAATATGTGGATTCTGAATAAAAGCCTTGTATCGTGCCCATGTTTTAATAAGCAGCAGCATGTCACTGTATTGACAGAGAGTACAATTTCAGGCTTTCTAGGATGGGGGGTCCCTGTGTTTACTGATGATTATGGCCTCATAAGCCTAAGAATGAAAAGTCTCTACTTGCTCTACTGTTTTTCAGTAGCTGGAGAGCACGACTGAGAAAGATCAAGGTTATCGCTGTTCAAGTTGCCCAGTTTACTCACATCTCTATACTTTGCTTCACTCTGCTGCCATTTTTCCATTTATATAGAAAGTGTATTTCTTTCTCAATAACAGTCTCTCTACCCCCACTGTTGCACTCCCTAAAACTTGTTCTATTAGCATCTTCTTGGGAAACCTTAACTATTTTCAGACCTGCCAAGTTTTCCTAGAGTGCCGGAATACTTCTCTAAAGTTGCCTCTGTTCTTCCGTTTGAGATCTTAGTTTCCCAAGTTGGCTTTATTTACAGGCTTGAGGCTTGGAAGAGCTTTTTTAGCTAATTGGAATATCGTGCTATGGCAGTGCCACATGAGGAGTTTCTGGAGTGACGGAGGCTCACACAGGCTCCAGAGAGGCTGCTGTGTCAGCTTGGCACTGGGCAGGACAAGGAGAGATTGGAGGAAGCCCTGATTAGGAAAAGTGATTCCCCAAGAACTGATAAACATTGAGCTCCTGCTCTCAGGATAATAGGAAACATATAAATAAATGGCACTAGGGGAGTTGCTTTGTAAAGATAACAAGCGGTTTAGTCAGAAATGGTTGCTGCAGCGAGGATTCACTTTGGAGCTGCTTGTTGTCAGCTGATTGAGATCTCTGTAGTCCACTGCCTTTCTTGCTCCATTACAATCAGCAGGAAATAGTGTCCCCAGCCTATCTGCAGGTTGGCTTGTTTCCTGCCTGGAGACATCAATCTTCCATTCTCCACTCCATGAATTGTTATAGATGACCGGCGGTATCCAAATGTTGGAATAACTTACCAACGTAGCTCTGTGGTTGCAGGCTGGTGTATCTATTAGTGAATGCACTGGCATAGCTATAGACTGACTTAACTAAATGAAATAGAGGTATGCTGAATTTTGGGGTTATGTAGGAAGCTACTGTTTCCCAGTTGTTCATAATTTTACACCCCAAAGTATATCGTTTCTTTGGGGAATCCACATATGCAAGACGTAGTGCTTCCTAGTGTCTCTGCTTGGAGAGAAAGAATGGCAAAGATGACCTGAAGACGTCAGAGGAAAGATGGCTGTAAGATTCATGATGTATTGGAATCAGGACTGTAAGAAAAAAATTATAATGTGGCGATAATTAGCTATTGAATTACTTTGGATGATATGTTCATTGATGATTTGAGGTAAGTATCAAATTCAAAATGGACATTTCCCATTTCTCTGTTAGTACAGAGTAATGGGAAATGATTGAGATTAGTTTTCAGTCTCTGTTGTATTTCTGTATGGTAAGGAGTCTGGTTCTGACTAGAGAAATTGGAGCATATGTTGCATGTATTAGTTCTGGTGAAGGATTTTAGGAAGTACTCTCTGAAGCTCACACGGCAGTATGCTACCCACACGGCAGCAAGAGACAGACATGGGGCAGAGCTGCTACTGGCACTCACTGTGCCAGCAGAGCCTCACAACAAGCCAGATGCCCCCTCCATGAGGACCTCCATTTTCCACATCCGGACTTCCCCCTCATCAGAACTCCACCCAGCAGACCAACCTATCACAGCCCTGCTCATCGAGATCCACCTTGCTGCAGTCTTTTTTAATCCGGACCAGGTATGCTGATCCAGAGACAGACATGGGACAGAGCTGCTACTGGCTCTCACTGTGCCAGCAGAGCCTCACAACAAGCCAGATGCCCCCGCCCCTCCATGAGGACCTCCATTTTCCACATCCGGACTTCCCCTCATCAGAACTCCACCCAGCAGACCAACCTATCACAGCCCCGGCTCGCGGGCTGCCTGCGACTGCGCGGTTCATCAATAAATGGCTGGAATTTGAGAGGACTACAAGAGTATGCTACCCACACGGCAGAGACTGGCAAGCTACCCGTGTTGTATTTGATATGCCAGATACCAGTAACAGTTATAGACCTCATACTCATGACCTGATGGAATGGTTTGAGGCTCTTTATGTTCCTGGAGCAAGCAGGTGCCCTTGGGCTCTACTTGCATGAGACAGGTCATAGGAGATATTACTGGTGCCCGTTCGAGCAAATCGATGATGAACGGGAAGACAGACAGTGATACAGTGATACTCTCTGAAGCTCTTTAACCCTAAGACACTGGGTCAGGGTGAACCAGAATCACATATGGGAGGGAAGTGCTTTAAGATCGAAGGTTCCAAGTCTTAGAAATTTTGTGAAAAATGAAGAACCACCCAAAAATGATAGGTGATTTGACTTGTAATACTGAGCAGAAATAGTTGTATCCATCGTTTGAGCTTTATTTGTGACAATTTCTAATTCATTAGTATGGCAGAATCTCTCATTGTGTAATTCATACCCAGTAAATTAGGGATGGACTAGAGAGATAGTACAGTGAGTAGGGTACTTGCCTTGCGTGCAGTAGATAGGAGTTGAATCTCCAGCAACTCATATGGTCCCATGAACACCATCAGTATTGATCCTTAAGAACAGAGTCAGAATCAATTCCTAAGAACCACCCCGAACCTCCCCCCAAAAAAAATACCAAAATGTTTAGGTACCAGATATGCACTGGTGATAATATTCTTTGACCTACTGTTTCTGTAGGAGCAGAGACTATAATTGTGCATATTATTCTCCTTTCTTTCACTTCTCAATATGCTGATTGATAGTCATCACACACTTTCTCTTTTTGTTTGATTGTGAACATCATGCTCTGAGTTCTTTTAAATTTTCACTTTGTTTTGGGACCATACCCAGCAATGTACAGGGGTTACTCCTGACTGTGTTCTTGGGAATTATTTCTGGTGGCACTTGGGGGACCATGTGGAATGCAGGGAATAGAACCTTGGTCAGCTGCAAGCAAGGCAAATGCCCTCCCTACTGTACTGTGTCTCCAGCTCTTCTTTAAATGTTTTTAGTTATTCCTGAAGTTTCTCATGATTCCAACAGACCTTGTCCTGATAAATTTGCTCCTTGGTTTTGGCAAGTTCAGGTGAATCTGAGAATTCACCTCCTCCCTAAAATTTGTTTTTCCAAATCACTGAGATGTCCGGAGGATGGAGATTGGACAGCAGGGGGCAGTGCAGTGCGGGGTGAGAGGCTCGGCTGGGTCAGTCACTGAGATTAAATCCCAGTTCTAAGGCCCCAAAGGGGGTAATCTCAGACAAGTCATTTACTTCTGAAGCTTGCTTACTCTTTTCTACTGTGATGATAGAATTAACCATTTTTCTTTCTATTTTTTAGAATTGCACTTTATGTAATAGATTAAGTTTGTATGTTTATATATAAACCTAGATGATACCAATATACATGCAATTTGTTTATCTAGTCCTGAAAGAAGTGTGGCAGTGTGTGTGTGTGTGTGTTGTGTGTGTGTGTTTCCCCTTTTTCATCACTCATGCGACTTTATGGAATGGGCTATTCCTGGACTGACAAAAAACTGATTGAATAGCTGCTTTCTTACTGCCTTAATAATTTATGTGTTGATTTTGTCTTTGGGTAAATAAATATAACTCTGCCTTTACTGAAACACTATAGTTAATGATGCTCACACTATTGATCTTATATTGGGCTGCTATTATACATAGAGTGATTTCAATGTGAGTCCCACACTCCAAGAGCATCTGACTTAGAATTGATGTCCCTCAGGAACCAGCTCGGTCATCACCATTCCAGGATGGTCTTTGGTCCTTGAGCCTTTCTGTGTGCCCTCCCGATGGGCAGCACCACGTCGGCTGCTCACTGACCGTCTGAACCTCTTTTTTGTATTGACGGTGCCCTTCATTTTCCTGCTTTGACGTAGTTTCTGGCACCTCAGCATCCCTAAGTGATTCTTGTCGCAATCTTAAATTGGGATTCTGAGATATAATTTCAAATTATATTTGGTGACGAGTTTGATGTAAATATCTTAAAGGCTTGTTTTTTTTTTTTTTTAATTTTTTTTATTTTTAAAATTACAAAGATATACAATTAAAAAGTTCATATTTGGGTTTTGGTCATACAGTGTTCCAGCACCCATCCCTCCACCAGTGCCCATCTCCCACCAGCAACGTCCCGGTTCCCTCCCCTCCCCCCCAGCCCTCCTCCATGGCAGGTTCTTTATTTATTTCCGCTTTCTCTCTCTTTCTCATTTTCCTTTCCCTCCAGACTATGGATTACAGAACATACATTAAAGGGTTGTCAAGTGTATCTTTTTGCCTCTATTTAATGCTCAGTTCTAGGTTGGCATTAGTACCCTCGACAATTGTTAGCACCCTGTTCCATTTTCTGTCTTACCTAGCCTCTGACTCCCCACACGTTTATGATAATTTCCACCTTTGCCAAGACCTCCTGATATATGTTTCACTTGACCTTGGATATTGGTATCATAATATGGACATATATATTTATGCCATGCAGATAAATGCAGTCATTCTGTATCTGTCTCTCTCCTTCTGGCTAATTTCGCTCAACCTAATCTTCTCCATGTCCATCCATTTATAGGCAAATTTTATAACTTCATTTTTCCTAACAGCTGCATAGTATTCCATTGTGTAGATGTACCAAAGCTTTTTATCCAGTCATCGATTTTCAGGCACTCTGGTTGCTTCCAGATTCTGACTATTGTGAATAATGCTGCTATGAACATAAAAGTAGGGATGGTGTTTCCGCTGCGTATTTTTGGTTTCCCAGAGTAGATTCCCAGGAGTGGTATGGCTGGGTCAAATGGGAGTTCAATTTCTAGTCTTTGGAGGAATGTCCATATGGTTTTCCAGAAAGGCTGTACCAGCCGGCATTCCCACCAACAATGGATGAGTGTCCCCTTTTCCCCACATCCACGCCAGCACTTGTTGTTCTTGCTCTTTTGAATATGTGCCAGTCTCTGTGGTGTAAAGTGGTATCTCATTGTTGTTTTGATTTGCATCTCTCTGATTAGTGATGATGAGCATTTTTTCATATGTTTTTTGGCCATTCAAATTTCTTCCCTTGCTGAAGTTTCTGTTCATTTCTTCTCCCCATTTTTTGATGGGGTTTGTTTTCTTCTTGTAAAGTTCTACCAGTGCCTGATATATCCTGGATATTAACCCCTTATCAGATGGGTATTGGGTGAATATTCTTTCCCATTCTGTGGACTGCTTTTGTATCTTAGTCACTGTTTCTTTTGAGGTGCAGAAGCTTTTAGTTTCATGTAGTCCCATATGTTTATCTTTTCTTCTAGTTGTTTTGTTAGTGATGTTTCACCTTTGAAGATGCCTTTAGCTTCAATGTCGTGGAGGTTTTTTCCTATATTTTCTTCAATGTACTTTATGGATTCAAGTCTGATATTGTTTGTTTGGTTTTTTAACGTTTTTAAACAGTCAGTACCTGCTTCTTTCCAGTAGGCTGACTTTTCACAGGTAGTTTTATGACTCCAGACATACAGTGAGGCTTCAAAGGCAGATCAGTTCCGGTGTTCTCCAGGGCTCATTCAAAATGTACCCACTCTACCGTCAGTTAACTGCCATGAAGGTAAAAGTGTTTCAACATTTAAGACTTTACTTATTTATTCTTCAGCTACACTTCAAGAGACAGGGAACTTTCTTCTGTCCTTGATATTTTAGTACTGCATTACTATTTCAGTAATGTTGTATTATTCACCACTAAAAATCCTTCATGAGTTAGCCTTCTTGAATTAAATCCAAGTAAAATGAGTTATTTTACTAGATTTGCTCATTCCCTTTCACCCTTTTCACCGATAAACTGATAAACTCATTTTGATCTATTAAATCTAGATGCTTATTTTGCTTTGAGTAGTTTTCCAGGAATTTTAAGTTTCTCATTAATGATATTGTTGAGGCAGTTCATGTTATTCTCATGTAAAATAACATAAATTATTAATATTCCTCAGAATATCTGACTTATTAAGATCTGCTCTACAGAAAAAAGAGGGGGAAAACAAACTTAGATGTTCTGTACACTTACCAACGAGCTTTTACTTTGGATTACATTGCTCTTATTTGATTTAGGGGCCACAACTGACTGTGTTCACTCCTTAATCCTGGTCTGTCACTCCTGACATGTTCCAGGGCATTATATGTAATGCAGGGGAATCAAAGGAGGGTCACCCACATGCAAGGCAAACACCCTACTTTCATCCTATTTCTCCAACCCCCGGCCAATGTTTTGGCGACTTAAGTTGATTATTTTTAAATCAAATTAAGTTGTCAATGATTAAAGGAGAACAATATGTGAAATACTTGCTGTAATTAGGCATCTAAGAAGCTAGAAGTGATTTATTATTGCGAGCAGTTGGTTTTACTCACTGGAGCCGGACAGCCGAGATGCTCTAGACTTTGTTCTTTCAGTGAAGGGAAAGGGATTTTACATTTGCAGAGCACTCCAGTTTCATCTTTAGAGGTAAGCCATATGCATTTAAAAATAGAAGCAAAGAAAATTCTTGCAAAGCAATTCTGGAAAAAAAAATTGTAAGTGTCAGAAAATGTCACCAAACATAAATTTTACATATATAAGCTTAATTCCAAGAAGGTAAATTTATATTGAAAGGGCGAAAATCATGACAATTATCAGTTCTATTCAGTATCAGAAAAGTGTCCCATACCTACTCATGGGTTAGTGCTAAGTTTCTTTTGCCCCTGGTTATAGGGGACAGTAATCTAAGATACTCAGCATAGGTGAATGCATCTATCAAAGGACTTGTGTCGCATTTCTCTTTTAACTGCTAAGCGTTAACTGGTATTTGGTAATCACTGAGTTTCTGGTGTTGTCTGTTTCAAAAGGCAAAGTGTGAAGTAAAAACATAGACAAGGTTGCATGTTAAGGAAGAAGCATTTTTATTTTCAGTTTTTTTTTTTGATCCTCAAGATACTTTGTATTTTGAAAAATAGAATTGAATGCGTATTTCACTTTTTTATGTTTTTGCTGACTACAACCTTTGCTAATTGCTGCCTTCCCACTTGAAAGCATTGGCCTACCTTATTGCTTTGTATTTTAGATGAAATCATCAGAAGACAGACTATCATTCTAGTGGAAATATGTGACTGCTAGTTTTAGACATAAATGATATCAGGACTGAGTCAAGAAAGAAGGTTCATTAAAACTTTATAGGAAAACCTCATAACTTTCCCCATATTGCCTTTGACAATGGTGAAACATAGTTATATATTATGTTATTTTTAGTGCCAAGCAATCTCTTTTAACTTAAGACTGCGAGATGAAGGGAGCAATAACACTCTTGAGAGAGCTCTTAAGTGTAGTGTGAGTGTGCTGAAATATTTCTCTCAAACAAGCTGCTCCCCTGTTATTTATTGTGGAAAGATTTCATAGGAATCAATGCAGAGGAAAAATGCCTTTGCAATTTTGGCCTATTGGCGCTTTTCTGCTTATAATTAATTATATATGTGAACTAAAGTCATAATAATGCAAGGCTGATGCTGTTTCATTCAGCTATTTGAGTATCTGAAAGTCCATGACAATTTAATTAATAGACATGTGACTTACTGTCATAACAGTAGGTCCAGAGAGATAGTATGGGGGCATCTTGTTTGCACATAGCTGACCCCAGTTTGATCCCCTGATGTCACATATAGCCCCTCATAGGAGAACACTGCCAGGGTCTTCCTGAGCATTTAGGATTTATCTTCTATGAGTAGACTACGGTGTAAAGAAGTTTCAAAATATTGAATAGTATGACATTAGATAACGCATTAAGGATGCTGAAAGTTCAGGCTACAAATTAAGCATCCAAGATGAAAAGTGCCATCTTTCCTTTTGTTTTTCAACTTCTGTCTACTCTTTCCCTGGCATCCTCTATAAGATTTGCTTTCTATTTAGGAGGGCTTGACTCTTGTGTATGTGTGCTTGGGGCTACACTCAGCAGTGCTTGGAGCTTACTCCATGGCTCAACACTTAGGGATCACTACTAGAGGATGCTGGGGACCATAAGGGATGCTGGGGAGGGAAGTCAGGTGAGCCAAGAGCAAGGTAAGCACCTTATCTATCTCCCTCTCTGGCCCTGAGAAGTTTGATTCCTGTATGCAGAGTTAAGGCTGCAGAAAACCTGACATCTCTGCACCTCAACTTCACATTCTCTTTCTACAGGTCTTGTGAAGTTGCACCACAACCATCGCCTAGTAAGTATTATGTGAATGGAAGGAAAATGTCAGCAAAGAAAATAGTTTCTAGATAACCTCGAAGAGATCTTAGAACTGGGTTTAGATTTTCCTATCAGGACTCTTTATCCCTATCTCTGAGTCAGTAAATTCAGAAAACCAGCAAACATCATGTTTTGTTTATAAAATACCTATAAAACTTCCATTTGATGGAGCAGTTTTAGGTTACAGAAAACCTGAGCAGGAAGTATAGGAGTCCTTTACTCCTGACCGCTTTTCTGTTATTAGCATCTCATATTAGTATTGTACATCTGTTTTAAATTAATGAGTCTATATATATGTACTTATTAATTATATATTGCATGGAATTTGATAAATGGAAATGACATAACTACCATACATAGTCTTTAGGGTTCATTCACCACCCTGCAAATTCCCTGCATTCTTTCTACCTATTTTCTCCCTCAACCCTAATCCCAAATAACCACCACTTTTTTTCTTTTCTTCAAGGAGAGTAGTTGAAATTATGTCTAGTGCATACTATTCAGTTAGCTTCTCTCTCTCTCTCTCTTTTTTTGCTTTTTGGATCACACCCAGCAATGCTCAGGGGTTTCTCCTGGCTTTGCACTCAGGAATTACTCCCAGCGGTGCTGGGGGCCATATGGGATGCCTGAGATCAAACCCGGACCGACTTGGGCGGCAGCGTGCAAGGCAAATGCCCTACCCGCTGGGCTATCGCTCCGGCCCCAAGTTAGCTTCTCTTAAAAGTAGATGTTCCAAGTGATTCCATGTCTTTTGTGTTTTAATCTAATTTCCTTTCATCAGTTAATAGCACTTTATTCTGTGGATTGTTGTTCACTGTCAATGCCAGCTTTGTTTTCCTGTAAGCACTTTAGATTTTAGCCATTGTAATAGATTTGTAGTCATATTCTGTTGTTTTAATTTGCGTGCCTTTTATGACATAATATTGAACATGATTTTTCATGAGTTTTCCTTTTCTAAATGGTTTTGGGGGGCTGGAGTGATAGCATAGCGGGTAGAGCATTTGCCTTGCACGCTGCTGACCCAGGTTCGATCCCCAGCATCCACCAGGAGTTATTCCTGAGTGCAGAGCCAGGAGTAACTCCTGAGGATTGATGGGTGTGACCCCAAAAAGGATAAAAAAAATGGTTTTGGTGTCATGTCTGCTGAAATCTTTGATACAGTTTTAAAAGTTGTTTTGCTTCCACATTTTTGAAAGTGCTTTAAATATTTAGATGATACATTGTAATATTCACATTTTTTAAATATTTTCATCCAATCTGCATCCTATTGCATAGCATTATTGTAACCACATTACATAAACTATAGGAAACAAGAAAACACATTCAATTAAAAATTTTCTCCCACAGCTGAAAAGTTTTTTACTTTTAATAATGCCCAACTGATAAATTGTTTTTGATTATGGATCTTGCTTTTTGTTTTATAACAAAAGCACCCTCCAAAGTCAGCATCATGTATATTTTCTATCGCATCAACTGCAGGGGCAATTCTTTGTACTTTATTCAGACTCGTAATTGATTTCTAGGTTAATGTTTCTGAAAGGAATGCTCCTATCTTTTTGCATAAAGATGTCTGCATTTTCTAGCACCATTTGTTCAAGAGTGCCCTTTTTCTATTCGAATTACTTTGTTCTTTTCGCAGAGATCATGTCACCCTGGTATTGTATGTTCAGCAATTCTGCTCTGTTCTACTGATGGTTGTCCATTACTAAACCTTGTTAGTGCAGTGTCTTGTCACCCTGTTGGTATTAGTGTGTTTTGGATGTTTGGTCTATTCCATTGATGGACTTTTCTAATGCACCGTGTCTTATTTACTGTAGCTTTATGTTAAGTATTGAAGCTTGTTAGTGTCAGGCATCTAATTAATATTTTTATTCAATTTTATCAATCTTTAATTCCCCACAATAAATACGCACTGCCAATTATATGTTATTCTAGGGATACAGTCAGTTGATATTCTACATTTATGGTGGTTCAAAACCCTTAAATTCAGGGTACTGATTTTTTTCTCTTTCTTTATTTTTGCTTTTTTGGTCACACCCGGCGATGCTCAGGATTTCTCCTGGCTCTGCACTCAGGAATTACTCCTGGCGGTCCTCAGGGGACCATATGGGATGCCGGGGATCGAACCTGGGCCGGCATGGGCCGGCCGCATGCAAGGCAAACACCCTACCTGCTGGACTATCGCTCCAGCCCCAGTTTTGATTTTCTTGTATGAAAACTATACATTTAAATATACATAGATGCTAGGTATTTAATAAATTCAGATAAACATTAGAAGCAGTATATTGCTCATTGCTCTGGTTAAATGTAAGCAAATTTAACATATGCATGTCTGTCAGAACATGAATATAAATCTGAGTATCTTGAGTGTAATAGCAAAGTATAATTTTAAAACCCCAAATTTATTTATTTTTAATTTAATTTTGAAATACAATACAACTTGGTAATAAACTAATTGGTCAGCATTACTGGACTGATATTGTAAAATTATTATATCCATACAGTGTAATAGGGAACATTCATTCCAAATCTCAGTTCATCCATTTATAATGGACATTGTAATAGCCTCTTTTTTAAATTCTAAACTCTGGTTTGTCAGTATTCTAATGAATTTGTGGCAATTCCAGAATAAAGACACAATCCAGAAAAATATTTCTTATAGGATGGATAATAAAAAAGGATTTAAAAGTTTAAAAAAATCATAATTAGGTTGCATGCTTACAAAGCACTAGAATTTATGGTATTGATGTATATTAAAGCACTGATTTTTATAGATTAAATAGTGACAATTTGGCACACGAGAATTAGGGATAGGCTGAAGAGATATTACAGTGGGAATGATATTTGCATATTTGCATTATGCACTGATGTGAGTCTGACTTCTGGTACCAAATGTGGACTTCTTAGCATCTTCAGGAGAAATCCCTTAGAACAGACAGGAGGAATGAGCCATGAGCACATCTAGATATGACCCATCCCTACCCATATAAAATAAATTTTAAACTAAACAACAAAAATTGTTTATGTTCTAAAGTCCAGAATCTTGGGTGGTGAATTTTAACAGGGTGAATGGTGGTACATATCCTAGGAAAAACAAGAAAGGATTGGGCAAATGAGCTTCAACAATATATTGGTGTTCAGATTTAACAGAAGGAAAGTTGTTTACTTCGGGTTAATCCTCTAGAAGTGTATGCAAATGTAAATATAAAATGATAGAAATGTTCAGTTATTAATGATGTGGTCATAGGATAAAAAATTATTTTTTAAGGCATGTAAAGTAGATGGCAAAATTGGATGAGGCTGCTACTTTGGAAGTTGATAAAAAGGCAATTTTCTTAATTTTGTTGCCTAAGGATTTATTAAACTGTAAGTTAGCTTCATTATAATTGTTACCATTTAATTGGATTGGAACCAGGGGAAACATAAGACATATGTTTGTGAAGGGATGGGGATCTGGGACGCCCCATCTATATTGAATGATGCTTGAAATTTGTGAACTATGTTTCATCTAGCTTAGAAGTCAGGATAATGCCTAATAAAAGCTTTGAAGAGTGGGTAATGTGTTCACATGAAAGGAATTCCCTTTTCATCTTTCTACAACTGAAGTACTAAATTTGCTAAAGTTCTAATGCTCTGTTCTCAGCAAACTAGAACAACTCATAGGTTATGTCAAGGCAAACTAAACCCTGTGTATCCCTGTGCTTTGGAGCTCTGATCAGTGTCCCTTTTTCTGGAGGGCATCCTCACAAAGGCCACTAGCAAAGTAAAAGGGTTGATCTAGTTTTTATCCACCAACATTCACAGTAGAGCATTGAATCTTAATTGATATTTTAGAAACCATTCCATAATTGGCAGAAGAGATAGTACAGATGTTAGGATACTTTCCTTGCACATGGCCCTCTCGATTTCTATCCCTAGAGCTGAATATGTTCCCCAACCCCACCAGGAGTGATCCCGAGCACAGAGTTAAGAGTAAGTTCTGTGCATAACCTAATAGGACAGAACCCCAAACAATAAAATTAAAATAAAATAACAGAAAAATAGCTTATCAAAGACCACAGAGAGAGTATAGCAGGTAAGAGAATTGCCTTGCTTATGACTTGACTTGTTTGATCCCCTCCACCTAACAAATGCCCTTGAGTCCTGCCAGTAGTGAAACCCGAGCACAGAGCCTGGAGTTAAGCTCTTAACACCACTAGATGTGAGCTGCCAAAACAGAACAAGACAAAGCATACCTCTATAATCTGCCCAGGTTATAGTTATTTACCCTGGGCAGGCAGTAGCCACTGCTGGAAATCAAATGCTAGCATTGAATTGAAATATGTAACCCTTAACAGTGTGATATCTATTTGCCTCATGGATCGTAGCTGTTCTTCTATATCAACCCCATCTTTTTCATCATCATTTGAGTTGGAATCTCAGTGACTTTGGCGCATCCTCTTGTTTCTCTGAGTGCCATTTCTGTCCTCTTCAGCTAGTGAACTCTTACTAAGCTTTTAAGACCTCAGAAAATATCCTTTGTCTGTGAGGCTGCTCCCGGAAAACCTCAATCAATTAAAAAAAAACACTTGTGTTGGTGGGAGTGGTCGATGGTCCTCTTTGAAATTCCTTTCCTTGGCCTTTTTTCCTACTGGACAATCTCTCAGAAGAGGGAGGCCCAGATCTTTCTGGGTCTCTGTTGGTATCTGGTAAAGACTTATTAGTTTCTGTGTCTGGAAGGTGAACTTTTTGCAGCATTGGGGCCATTAGTTTAATTATGTACTAGGAATTTTATTGTCATGGGGCCCTTTCTTGTTTACCTACTACGTCATACTCCATCCCCAGTCTGCCCCCTAGAGATTTCACCACCTTAAATCTTTAAGGAGAAAATGTTTGAAATGTCATCTAGTGAGTCTTCATGCTGACAAAGGGACTGTAGACCCAACAAAAGCCCATGTGGCCATGCGCATGTGTCACCTGCGTCTTGCTTCTTGAAGTAGGTATTGGGGTGTTGGGTGATGCCTGGCCCATTAGCCCTGAATCTTTGCATTTGGGATTCATCTCCTCCTCTGTAGAAGGAGGATATCTTTGAATATCTTTAAGCCAAAGCTTTATGTAAAATAAATCTCTTTCTTATGTAAACATGAAAGGAGTGTGGGGGCAGAAGCTCATCAGTTTTACTCTAAATTAATGACTCCTGGAATCCCTTCATATTTTCTAACTAGTAGCCCAGTTCCATTTAGAAGGCTATACTTCCTTTTTAAACCATGGGTCCCTGCGAGGGACTGCATGATGCTAGGAAGAGTTCACTCTGGCCACAGAATGGAACCACCCTTAGAGAAATTAGCTCTACGGAGATTAAAGGAAAGGCCACACTAGTTTGTGTTACCTACAGACATGACTATAGGGCCTCACAGTATGAAAAGCTTTTGATAAATAGTAAAAGCACTTAAGAAATTGTCCTGGAGCAGAGTAGATCAGATAAAGTACCTTGTGAGGGATGGAGATTTCAATCTAGCATGAGGAACATAGTTTAAATTACATGATATGACGTGATTTTCCCTTGAAAATACACCCTATTGAGATTTTATTTTGGGTGTAGTTATTTTAAACAGTCCCTTCTATGGTGTTTGCAAAGAAAATGGTCTGGAAGTATAGAAACAATGCCTTACATTAGAATCTCTTTTAAGAGAGCTGGTTTTTGACTTTGTGAAGGTTGGTCTACAAGCGGCTTTTGGCTTTGAAATTTGGCTTTGGACTTTGGCTGGAGGAGACAAAAGACTAGGGTCTGGAGGCATGTTTGTGGGTGTAGGGGAGCTCTAGATCAGCTTTCTTGGTCAGAGCACATGGTTTGGGCATCTTGTCGGCAGTTCTTGGTCTGTGGGAGTCTGTTGGCTCCCACATGGTAGCAGAATATGCTAAACTCTTGATGTGGAGTAGTTGGTATAAGTGAAAGGCTTTTGGATTACATACACTGGACTCTTGGCCTTTTATTCATCAGTTTTTGGCCCCCAAGTGTAACCAGGGAACTTGAAGAATCCCAATATTGTTGGGGTCCCACACGGCCCCAACACTGGGGCTCTCTCCATCTTTGGAGAAGCTTGTATTCTATCTTTAGCACTTCTCTCTCTTTCTCTCTTTCTTTCTCTCTCTTTCTCTCTCTCTATTCCACTTCCTTAGAAACCTCCAAATTAAATCTGTTAATCACTGTATCACTGTCTTCCCGTTCATTGTCTATTTGCTCGAGTGGGCACCAGTACCATCTCCATATGACCTGTCTTATGCAAGTAGAGCCAAGGGCACCTGCTTGCTCCAGGAACATAAAGAGCCTCAAACCATTCCATCAGGTCATGGGAATGAGGTCTATAATTGTTACTGGTATCTGGCATATCAAATACAACACGGGTAGCTTGCCAGGCTCTGCCGTGCGGGTAGCATATACGTGAGAATATAAAAAGCAGAATCTTGTGCTGATTATCAGTCATTCAGAGAACTAGACACATTTTATTAAAGTATTTCTGTGAAAACTGGCTATCTAAATAATTTGAGAATAAATTTAGAGAACACCACCTCCTAGTTGATCCTCAGAAGCATTTAATACATTTTGAAGATATATATATCTTGGCACTATATGCTTTCTAAATGTCTTGTAGGTTTTATGCTATTACTAACCTACTATTAGTATTATTAGTGAACACTTACTACTACATGTGTTACCTTTGATCAAATTTGCTAAATTCAGGACTGGGGAGATAGTAGTGGAATGGGAACATGCCTTGCATGTGGCTAAAATAAATTTTATCTCTGGCAGCATAATGGCTTCCTGCCCCTCCACGAGTGAGCCCCTGAGTGCAGAACCATGAGTAAGCTCTAAGCACTGTTAGGAGTATCTGCCCACCCTCACCCCAGAGTATCAATGATGGCAACAAGTGGTTGTGCCATTTATTCACCCAAATTTTTCTATTTCAACTCACTACTGTTGTATATTGATTTATTGCATGTAGCAATCATTGGTCCACAAAGACATTAGAATTTTATTTGAGAGGTAATTTTTGAAATGCAGTATTTCATTATTAGCATCTACATATCGGGATTTTTGGAGAAGGGAGTGATTTTTCTTCAGCATAAATCTTTCACTTTTTTACTGCATTGTAGGAAAAAAATTAGTGAGAAGTGATTAATTACTTAATCAAATATATTCAAAATTTGAAATAATGCAAATCTATATTAATGTGTTTGAGTCAGAATATACAAAACTTAGCTCTTGATGATTTGGAAAATATAATCATTGTATTTTAAAATATAAGTATAAATTGGGGCAGGAGCTATAGCCCAGCGGGTAGGGCGTTTGCCTTGCATGCGGCCGGCCTGTGCCAGCCCGGGTTTGATCCCCGGCATCCCATATGGTCCCCTGAGCACCACCAGGAGTAATTCCTGAGTGCAGAGCCAGGAGAAACCCCCTGAGCATTGCCGGGTGTGACCAAAAAAAGAATAAAATAAAATAAAATAAAATATAAGTATAAATTAATAGCATACCTGAAAATAGGATTAATATTAAAGATTTCTGAATGAGAATGATTTGCTATGTTGCAATTACACCTTTATAAAAATGTAATTATTTATAAAGAATGTCACGTTATACGTAATGGCATTTAAAATACTCTTTTACGACTTGCTCTTTCAACCCTATGTTTTCTCTTGAATATGAGTCTCTCTGCTTTTCTTCTCTGTAGTGGTCCTCTATTGAACAGCATTCTTCTCTCTCTCTCTCTCTCTCTTTCTCTCTCATGTGTGCATGCACTCTCTCTCCATCCCTCCCTCTCTCCCCTATGACTTTCTAAATATATTTTGTTCAATAGAAAACTTTCTTTACTAAACTAGAAATAATAGTTATAATTTAAAAATAAAATATCTTAATTTTGGTTATAACGAGTTCTTTTTAACATTTTGTTAAATTAGTAAGTAAAAAAATTTAAAAACCTACAGTCTTTTATTTATAAGTATGTTTCATTTGTTTTGTAATAGGCATTATTTGTACTTTCTCAGAATTCCAAGATGTAAACTATATTAAGTAAAGGGTGTATAGAGAAAAATATATCATATACACATATGCATATGTTTTCAATAAAAATATATGTGTTTATGCAGAAGAAAATATATGTTAAAAACTAATATTTAAAAGTTTTAATTGGAATTGTAGGTAGCTATTTCTTTTTAAAGCTAGCATCAATAGAATTGAGGTCAGGGCACACTTGAAATTTAGTGGAGAACCAGCTTTTGAAAATTGTATAAAATGGCACACTTGAAAATGTTATGAGGCACAGAAAAATGAAACAGACACAGTAAATTTGTAAGATACCTTTTCCTATTGCCTACCTGTAGAAAAACTTATCAAAACATATATTTTTATGATCAATACCAGTTACCTTTTTGGAATTCATTGTTGAACTCTATGCTTAACTTTAAAATAACTGTGGTTTTCTGTTATTTCATAGAAAGAGACTAGAAGAAAAATGATTTTATAAATAAGATAATTTAGAATTTTTGAAAGGGTAACTTCATGTGTTATTGATTTCACTTCTGTATTTTCTGTATTTTCCTTAAAATAGCTACTCTTCTAGATTTGCCTTCAGATGTTTTGATCTACTTATTGCTCTGGCTTCATTATATTTTAGTAATATATTTTGTTCTTTCTGTAGTCATTCTATTTTTTCTAACCCTTCTTAAGAGGCCTTAGGCTATTATCAAATTTAATACTTATCATGATATTCATTTTTAAATGATTAAATTTACATAACTGAGCTAATTCTTCAAATAAAAATTCCTAGGACAAAATATATGTATTTAATAATGGCAGCACTCAAGAAACATAGTGTTCTTCCTAAGAAAAGCAACTAATTATCTTCCATGATTAAAGTCTTATTGATTATTTGTGAAAGAAAATAGCTTACAGGCATTATTTATAATTCTTACACTTGTGTTTAACAACTGAACTCTAAAATTAATGGTTATATATCAGGTTTTTCATATTTTTATTACAGACATAGCATCTGAATGTTTTAAACTGAAGACCTATTCCTACTAATCTAGAATTTATCATTTATTTTAAAGAAAAGTTAAGAAAATGAAGGACTTCATATATATATACATATATATATACTAATATACATATATATTTTTAAGTATTCTATGTAATATTTTAAATAGAAAGACTAGTAACTAAACATTTCAATACTGAAACTAATTAGACAATAAAAAGATGTTAACAGTTATAAATTTAGTTTCATCTTCGGCATATATTACAAAAGAGACACACCTTATATATGTGATAAGCATAACAAGTTGTACAAATCCCTCAGCAACTCTTTCTGTATGGTCATTTGTTATAAAATCTCAAATTTTATAAACCTAGTTTACTATAATTAATATATCTTTCTGAACAGAATTAGGATTCTGCTTTGTCTTTAAGATATTTAATAACAGCCCCACAGAGTCATTTCTGTCACTTCTGTCTTCTCAAGCAAAATAGAGGCAGGGAAAAATGAATTCAAATTTCCATTTACCTAGCCTTAGTTTGTTAAGTCTTGTTTAAAAAAACATCTTAAATTTTAAAAATTATGCTTGAAAAAAATTAGTGAAAAAAAATTAGAGATAGTGTAAAGAAGAGCTAATTAAACATGAAGGGCTAGAATATATGTATAAACATTATGGTGATGATGAATTGATCTTGGAAACATGAATATATTTTTAATTGTTGGAATTCTATCTTGATAAACTTTAGAAATTTAATAACTAAGAAATAAATTGTAAGAGAACACATAGGACTGATGCAAACACATACAGTGGATCAAAAACATTTCTCTTAGATATCTTTAAATAGGGCTTGTCACTTGCCTTCCCGTTGTTCATCAATTTACTCGAGTGGGTGCCAGTAACTTCTCCATTTGTTGGGAATGAGGTCCATTATTGTTGCTGTTTTTGGCATATTGAATACACCATAGGTAGCTTGCCAGGCTCTGCCATGGTTCTGGGTTCATCCCAGGGCCCCGGTCTTTTTCTGTGTCAGGCGATCAACCATCCAGGGCCCACAGGGAAGAGCCCTGGGTGTAGACAAGCCTGTCTCCTGTCTGCCACCTGCTTATACAGTCGGGCACCACAGCCAGACCTGCAACACCTGAGGGGAAGACAGAGACTCTAATATTTAATACAATTTGTAGAAATTGGCTCGCACGGCAGAGCCTTGCAAGCTACCCGTGTGTATTTGATATGCCAGATACCAGTAACAGTTTTAGACCTCATTCCCATTACCTGATGGAATGCTTTGAGGCTCTTTATGCTCCTGGAGCAAGCAGGTGCCCTTGGGCTCTACTAGCATGAGACAGGACATATGGAGATGTTACTGGTGCCCGCTCTAGCCAATTGGGAAGACAGTGATACAGAAATGACATCTTTCATTTATATTCATGTAAAAACTCAGGTCAGATCAAGGGCATATCTTTCAGCAACAGGTTATCTATAAAACCTTAGTACTGAGGCAGATATAGAAAGAAAAATTGTTTACAATTAGGTTTCAGGGTCTGGGAAGATGGAACACCACCTTCAATGTGTAAGACCCTGGGTTTGATCCCAGACATTTCTTACACACCAGCTCCATCAGTATGGGTATCACTGTATCACTGTCTTCCCGTTGTTCATCGATTTGCTCGAGCGGGCCCCAGTAACATCTCCATACGTCCTGTCTCATGCTAGTAGAGCCCAAGGGCATCTGCTTGCTCCAGGAATATAAAGAGCCACAATCCATTCCGGAATGAGGTCTATAATTGTTACTGGTATTTGGCATATCAAATACAACACGGGTAGCTTGCCAGGCTCTGCCGTGCATGGGTATGGCACATTTAAACAATTGAATTATATTTTTGTTTTTTTTTAATAAGAATGCCACACTTTTATTCTAGATGGATTGATGGTAATTTAGATTCCAGAAGTCTTTCAATTTTCACTTGTTAGAAATTTGAAAAGTAGAGATGGTATGGAGATTCGTTCGTGAATCTGTGTGTTCTTGATATTTTAAATATTTCAGTAAATTTGATGCTGCAGAAAAATGTCCCAGAACAAATTTTGTATAAATTCTTAGTAAATGGTAATATGAGCTATTTTTAGAACTAAAGTGAAGCTATGTGAAGAAAAAATAAAATGTAGAATTTAAAAACCAATTAAACTAGATTAAATACCTCATATTGGAAAAAGTAAATACACATCTCTGTTAACTTAAACCAATTTGATACCTACCTTACTGACTCATATTGAATCAACACAATTTATTTATGTTGAGAATATTTTATCTGTCTTCATACAATTATTAAAATACAGAGAAGTTAAAGTAACTAAAATAACAAGCAATGAAGCCCGAAGAAAAGTACATGCCACTGGAGCCTAACAGAAAACCACAGCATACGAAACATAAATTCTGAAAGGAGAATTAGCCTCAAAGAGAGTACTTCAGTTAAAAATTGTATAATTTAATGAAAAACTGCACGAATTTCCTGAAATGTTCTTGTTAACATCTGGCATTGGTAAACAATTTTTTTTGTTCAGCAAGCAGAGGATTGCTTTTGTAAATCACATGTTTCCTCAGGCCCCGTGGCCTTTGGAGGCAGCTGAAAGATTGTGTGTTGATTGTAATTTGATTTGATTCCAAGTTTCAACAGTATTCGAATGATCCTCTAAAATAGCCCCCTGATCTCTTCCATTTCGAATAAGTCCTCTAACTGTCCTAGTGTTATGCTTCATTTGATTCTCTCTTCCCTGCAGGCTCTGCTCCCTCTAGTAATCTTAACCCCAACTAGCCACCCTGTTGGCATTCATTAGGCTGAGATGAGTTGGGTACAATGATGCAACTCTTCAAACGGGAGCTGTCCCTATTTTATCCTCTCCTCCATCAGAGCCCGTGTTCTGATCTGGCGTTTCATTCTTTCTACTTGCCTTCACCTTTTCTCCCAGGCATCTGTGGTCTCTAATTGGACACACACTTCTCAGAGACCTGCACGAAGAGTGACTACAGGTGTTTGCGTTCTCTGCTATTCCATTTAAAAATGAAATTGGTCTTTCCAGTCTTCCTTTTAAATAGAGAATCTATGAGAGAAGCTTTCATAAATGCCACAGGAAGAAATGAGCAGTGCAGAATACCAAGAGGTCAGCAGAACATATTTCATTCCGTGCCATCCAGCAACTTCCACTGGATATTAAGTAAAGTTCAGTGTCAACATTAAGGAAAGGTAGGAATCAGAGTCTGTGGCCATCTTTGGGACTGTGTACACCGGTTGGAGACTAGCCTATTCCCTGGTGCCCTGCAACTTTCTGCTCTCAGAACCAGAGCCCAGTTAAAACATGTTTCATTTGTCGTTTTCTTTTTATTTTAATCTTTGTTCAGGGGGTACAAGCAGAGACTCTTGAAATCACACAGGACATTACTCAAGTGAAATGATCAGGATAACCCACTAATCCTAAATTTGGCTGCCTTTAAGTACTGTGCGATTAGTGAGGAGTCACTTCTTCAAAGAGAACTGCTTGACCTCATTGGTTTTTATATAAACAACAGGATAATGAATCAGGCAGAACTAATTTTAAATGAGAACAAAATAATGATTAGACACCAAGTTAATTCTGTATACAACTTCTGATGTGGAAACACAACATAAAATGGCCGCAGATTAGACATTGTGAGACAAGATAAATAAGCGGAATGAGACTACTGGATTCAGTGGCAAAATGAAATCCATTGCCCTTATCTTCCTGCATGCATATGTTACTGGTACCATTATCCTGGTTATGAGGTCTGTGTAAGACTATGACTTACCATGAAACGTTTTAACTCTCCAATGTTGTTTGGAGTAGGATTAACAAATGTAATAGCAGACACATGGTTTTGCTACTAGGTTAGGGATTCAGGGTATTTTATGCCTTTAGGAAAACACAATTTGTCATACAAGTCAGGGCATTTGCATAGTGGATGAGGCGTCTATCTCTGAGTTAAGTTCAATGAAGGGGTCATTTTATAGTAAGTATTGTACACTGAGATTTTGGTTGAATAGCTACTTTTAGTATGTTTTTCTTTATTTTGTTTAATTTTTCAAAAATTTTAAGAATTGAACGGCTTACAAAGTAGTCTGAAATTTCTACCCTGATTGTATATACTTACCCTTGCTTTTCTTACTTATGTTATCAGATTTCAGAGCTTAGAGTGTTTTCAGCATAAAAATCATTATCCTAACTTAAATATGCCTCTTTTGTATCATAATATAAGTAATGGATATTATAATGTTTTATATTATAAGTTCTCTCTATCAACATAATAGCAAAATGATTTCTAATTTATATCTTTGCTTCCATTAGATTATTGACACAAATACATAACATTTAATGGCTACCTGAGAAAAAGGCAGGACTTGGAAAGATAGGAAACATAATACTTATTGAAAATTATTATGGTCAGACACTAAGTCAAGAGAGTTTAAACTGTATATTTATCGCATTTAGTTTTCAAGCTAATGCTTTGAGTTACATATGCACCTTAATTTCCTCATAGCAAAGCTGAATTTTTAAAAAATACTATGTTTGATTACAGGTTAAAGAAGTAAAATTTGAATATTAAACTAAGTTCTCAAACCTCTAAACTTTGTCCTACAATAGCTTTTTCCACATTATCTGTATGTTCTATATGACCACCTCTAATTAGTATTATTAGCTATGGAATAACATTCCAACCTGTACTAAAATAGTCTTGGACATAATTAGCTAACGAATCCATGAAGCTAAAGGTTAGTCATAGTCATAGGATGTAAATTATATTTTTATATATATTGTAAAAATTTGCCCTGGTCAGCGCCCCTGGTACAAATAAGAGAGACCTATATCTTGCCGGACCTCATCCCTGCAAAAAAGGAGAGGAATGGACTTGGGAGAAACTCTGCCTTGCTGCTGCTAAGAAAGGAAAGAAAGACACCAATGCAGCAGGGAGTTCTGGATAGCAGTTCTCATTTTTACTGAGCACAGTTTAAGTCTTTTCTACAATATTTGGGTGGAGGGGGTACAATCAAAAATCACATAGCATCCTTGGCCTTCTCAACAGATAACCATCACTGATTTAGCATTAGCAAGCTAACATTTGCAAAGTAACAGTCACTAATTTACATATTCCTTTGCTCAGAAGACCAGGCACATCCTGCCTTACCTTAGATGCAAATCAGTTGCCTGCCAGTCTCCCATTGGATAAGCACAGATATCTTTCAAGTGGGTGTAAACTCTTGAGGATCAGGAAGCTCCACTGCCCTGAGAACAGAGCCCAACTCTGGGCCCCAGGCCCCATCCCCCAGGGCTTTATGGAGGAAAGTGCCAGGCCCCAATACTAGCTGCTTAGAGCCCAACAATATATGTTTTATAGTTTATATAAAGCTATAAGTGGGCCCGGAGTGATAGTCCAGTGGGTAGGGCATTTGACTTGCGCGCAGCTGGCCTGTACTGGCCTGGGTTCGATCCCCTGCATTCCAAATGTTCCCCGAGCACCTCCAGGAGTGATTCCTGAGTGCAGAGCCAGGAGAAACCCCTGAGCATTCCCAGGTATGATCCAAAAAGAGCAAAAAAAAAAAAAACTATAAGTTAGACATAGGATATAAAGTTATTAGGTAATACATGCAGTAAACTGGTATTAATATATACCTGGAAACAAACTGTGATAAATAATACCTCCTATAAGTTTGGATCTCACAATTTTATGAAGCAATAAAGAGAAAATTATCTACTTTAAATTAGTTTTGAATTTAAGTACTTTTGGAGAATATTTAAAACATTTTTTCTTATTTCAGTCAGGATCAATGTGTAGGGATATTCTGGCACAAAACCTTTAGGCTACCCAGTGGATAATAATACATAAATTCCAACTGAAATTTCAGTTTGGCACGCACAATTATTTTCAAATATTTCAACATATTTATAGCAAGTATTTTATATTATTTTAAAATATTTTATAGCAAGTTTTATTTAATCCTGACGAAAATTTAATGTCTATAATCTTATTTATCCTATAGAAAAATTTAACTAAGGTTCTTGAATCCTAGCCATATGGTCAATAATTTATAAAGAATTTATTATTATGGAGTGTAGCCAGAAACACTTTATAAAGCCACCCTTAAATTGTGGCTCCCATATATCAAGAGCAGAATTCATTTCTACAAATGGCCGAGGTGATTTGTTTCTTAAAATTTGAGGATTCTTTGCATTGGTCTTTCCTTTGGTGACCTTGTCATTGAACATTGTGTTTCTGTGAGGATTGTGTAGTCAGTATGTCTTTACCCAAATTTCCCTCCTCTTTGGCCTTTTAAAAATGATATTACAAATTTAACTACTTTTTGTTTCTTCCCAAAACAAGTTATATCCTCCAAGAAGAGCTCTGAATACTGCCAGTAATGTAACATTAGGGATAGGTTATTTTTGACTATTCCTAAAACACTCTTAACTCAGGGGTTGGAATTCAAGACTTCACACAGAATACTGTCCTAGGATTATAAAGCTGCCAAAAACTATTTCTTTAACTGTTACTGATCTATTGAACCTAGGAAGACACACCACCTTGGATTCAATTTAGATGATTAAGGAACACACACCTTGGGGAGCAGACAGGAGAGAGTCACCACAAGTACCAGATGTATGTGAATGCTTGCCCAAGACACTGGTGTTCTGGCATTAGGTAGAGGGAGCCATAAATTTGCCACTTGCCAACTGAAATAAGGCAAATGCAGGATACAAATATGCCTTCAACTGTCATAAAGAGGGGAGGTGAGATCATGAGCAAAAAAGCATAAAGGATGGCATTCACTGGAAGGTTTAAAAAAGAAAGTCTATAGCAAAATATAAAAATTTCAGGAAGGTATCAACTTTGGTAAGTTGGGTATATAGAAAGATGATATCCACCAGACCTACTTCCCTGGAGAATATTCCAGGGAATATTCCATATTCCTTTGTCTCTCTGATTAACACTTTCAAATTAGCAAATACTCATAAAACCTAGGATTTGTTTTAAAAAGATGCTTCTGTGCTGGGTTTTGGGTGAGTGAGTCCTTCTGCAAGCCAAAGGGTCATTTCTCAGTTGGCGAAAGCCTTGTGAATACCATAGGTATCATCCCATGGATCTAAAATCTAAAAATATTTGGAAGGGTCCCGAGAAATAGTACAAAAGGTAGGGTGCTTACTATGCACATGGCTACTTGGTTGTGATCCTATCCCCTATAGTACCCCGGCACTGCCTGGAGTGATCCCTAGGTACAGTGTCAGTAGGAAGCTCTGAGCACCAACAATTGTGGCCTAAAAACAATATGCATTATATAACATATATTACAGATATATTTATATTGCATATTTATGTGTCACTGTATCACTGCCTTCCCGTATATCATCAATTTACTCAAGCGGGCACCAGTAACAAACATCTCCATATGTCCTGTCTCATTCTAGTAGAGCCCAAGGTTATCTGCTTGCTCCAGGAACATAAGGAGCCTCAAACCATTCCATCGGGTCATGGGATTGAGGTCTATACTTGTTACTGGTATTTGGCATATCAAATACAACACAGGTAGCTTGCTAGGCTCTGCCAATATTTATGTAATAAAAATATAATATAGGTATATTTATGTACATATATACATATATATATATATATATATATATATATATAAATAAATAAACATGTTTGGAAGGTTTGGAAATTTGTCTCCCAGGTATGAATCTTAAAATGTGGGGTATTCTGTGTGGACTAAGAACTCTTTAATGTCAGAATTTTGAGCTCTTTGAATTGACTTCTAAGAAGTTGTTGTAGTGTTAGAGAGTTCTTGTGGATTTCTCTGTGTCTCCTATCAACTTTGAAAATGATTTCCTATACAGTTGCCCAATATGCAGGCAAAGCTCTTCTAATTTTAGCCCCCACGCCCAGTGGAAATTTTCCATATGTGACTAAACTGTAGATTCAGTGCTTCATTGGGGAGAG